>CABFVX010002580.1:36583-102024 GCA_902151425.1 Timema shepardi | reverse complement strand
TCGGGCAGACGAATTTCAACTAGGTTTTCCGAGCACTTAAGCGACTTCAAATATGATAGAAATAAATCTAAATTCTCCGAACACCTAAAACAATCCGGCCATCAGCCCACACCCATGAATGAATGTATGAAACTTCTTCACAGTTCGTCCAAAGGCACCACTATGAACACCGCTGAGAACATTTTCATCCAGACTGCTTTGCTCAACAACAAAATTGTTTTAAACGAACAGACTAACTTTGAAAACCAAACCCTTATCAACACCATTAGAAAACTTCCACAACATACCAAACTTAAATTTCATCCTAACTGTTCCAGCCCTTCCATCCATCGTAGTCTATGACCTGTTCGGGCCAGAGTCGAGAAGATTTAGTACCTTTTTCTATCCTATATTATCATTTCTTTCTCTCTTCCTAAGCCTGTTTCAATTTCTAATTTAATATATTATACCTCCTTTTATTTATATATCTATCTATTTGATTGTCACTTCCATACATCTTGTTTAATCATACACTTCCCCCCGTTTATACATTTGTCTATTATCTTTGGCTTTCTAGAAATGACTTCTTAGTTTACATTTGCACATCTTTTTGCAATTCAATTTAGTTCTATTCGACTCGTCGTAGTCAGAACTCATTTCAGGATTCCTTCTTTTTTAGGTAAATATGCTATTTCATTTTTATAGTCATAACTTTCATGTTTTCATGTTATATATTCATTTAACTTCTTTTTCCTTACATTGGCTAACATTGTGTATTGCCACGACTTACGTTGAATCTTTTTTCTCATATAGTCCTGAGGATGGTGCCATCGCAGCGCCGAAACATGTCGATATTCTCACAGCAGATTTAAAAGGAACAAGGGAATCAAACTTTTTTCAGATAAGAATAGAATTCAACTTTAATTACTAATTCTTTATATCTTCATATCATTTGTATTAATTCTAATTTATAAACATATATACATCCTTTTTTCACATTATTATATTTTTCCTCTAATGTTCTTTAATCTTTGGACTTCTGTCTCGTAAAATTTGTAATATTAAATTTGTGAACTCAAAAGTTTTCCTGAAAGACAAGATCAATCAAATTACATGTTTCATTAACATTATTTGCATCATTCTCAAAACTTTTTTACTATCTTTAATTAAGTTAACCTACTTCAGTGTTTTTGTTTAATACTATATGCTCTTAATGACTATTTGACTTATGTCTTTATACATATATCATGAGGTTTTTAGTCTGATTGTGTAATGTTACTGTGACTCACATTTTTAATATGTATGTTAAAGTGTCTAGTATTATAATGTAATTTTATACAAGTGTTTTATCACAATCACTCTAAATATACACTCTTTCTGATAAGTTAAACTCAATATTATCTCTCAACTCATTTCCCAATTTAACTTCTTAGTTTGCGTCAATTCTCCTTTTTTGTTGATTCTATTTTTATCAAATCTGTACCAATTTTTTTAGGCGCCGCGTCTTCGTTCCCCTTCAGATTATACGCATATATACTAATTACGTTGATATGTTAGGGACAAAAAAGGTTGGATTTATATGAAGTGTACTTGCATTTGCGTGGAGGGAGAATAGAAAACAGTTTAGGAAAGTTACTCTCAGTATATCCGAGTGGAATTCAATTCCCAATTTTCCTATCATTGGACGTCCAGTAGATTGCAAGAACGATGCCTTAGACCAGTGGTTCCCAAACCGTGGTACATACAATTAATCCCGGTGGTTCGCAGTGAGAAGCCAACAAAAATAACCAAATTAAAGTTGGAAAAAGATAGTGCCTGATAAGATCTTATAGATGCTGTATATTAATACCAAGTCTAACCAAAAGTAAAACAATCCGCCCCAGTGGCATAGTTAACTAATGCACTAGTTCTATGTTGAGCTAGACTGCCGAGTACTAGGAGATCAAGGCTCGAATCTCACTCGGGTGACCTGAGGGTGGTTTTCCCTAAATGATTTTCCACTCTCTCTCCACACGAGTGTGGGCTCACTTAATTTATATTCAACCTTCCCAATTCCTAACCCATTGGCGTAATTAGTGTTTAAGCGTATAACCCGAACGGGTAGTAAGATGCGGTGCTGAGTAGGTACCAAAGTAGAACATATTTTAACAGTGGTTGGAGGGATGGTAACACTGATTCAAGCTCAGGCAGCCGGTGCAGCCTCGCAGTCTGGCCCACAATTAAAAATGTAAGGAAAGAGTAGATATTTATGTTTATCTTGGTGGTAGTACAAATTACGCCATTCAAAAAGTTTGGGAACCTCTACCTTAAGCCATTCGACCACCAAAGCGGGCTTACCCAAACCGGCAAAACCAGACAAAACGAGACTGACACCTTAGATGCACGTGCTCACTGTTGGCGGTGTGAGCTAAAAGAGCAAGAAAAGAAATGGCGGGTCTACTATACATGAAGCAAACAAACATCGTGGGCGCATCTAATATTTCGTGACTCTCCACTCCTCTGTAGAGGTGATGTACCTACCACCCACACATCCTTGGCGGAATGTGACCTTGCCAGACCAGACACACGTCACAGCTTACATGTGTGACTAGCCATAGTTCATCCTCGTTGCAGGTGAGAAAAGTCTGATGTTTTTGTATTTTTACACCGCATCCTACTACCTGTTTGTTTATACTCATATACTAATCACGCTAACGTGTTAGGGAAGATGAAGGGCTGAATTTAGATAAAGTGAACCCACATTTTCGTGGAGATGGGGTGGAAAACCATCCTGAGTACACCCAAACGGGATTCAAACCCCGATCACCCTGTCATCAGTAGTCTGTTATTTGGCGAGTGTGACGCGTTATACCATTCGACCATTGAAGCAAGTTCAAGTTTTGTGTGCCTACCGTGCTGTGTGCCTTTAGAATCAGTCAGGAGTCAAACAGAAAATTTTATAGGTTCATCTTATTATTAATATTATTATTATTACTATCACCACGTCTTACTACCCGTTAGGTTGATACGCACTTATGCTAATGTGTAATGGTAGGGTGATTGTGAGATGAAATGGAGGACCTACAGTTTAACGTGGGATCCTAACCACGGGGGAGGCCTGACATTCCACAAGTTGTACCAGTTCTTGTTCCGGTTCATATTTTCCAAACAAAGATTTTAAAGGTCCTGATTCCAGTTAGAGCACAATAAAGGTTCCGGTTCTTTTCGGTTGTTGATAGTGTTCCGGTTCTGGTCCCAGTTCTTTAATTAAAAAAAAAATTTTTTTTGGCAAAACGTTTTTTTATCCGTTTGGGCCACGTTAATGTAATAATTTCAACCATGTTTTTTTTAAAATTAACGAGAAAGGCTATATTTTTATATTTAGAGGAAGTGTATCCACTTTTGCGTGGAAGTAGAGCGGAAAACCACTTTGTAAATAACACTCTGGATCAAAAGTATTGCTAGATTTAAAAAATATATTATAACGTATCTTAATAATAATGATGCATCTTTATAAATTGAATCTTGATCTGTCATCGTCAAACTCACCGTTAAAAAACTTCCGAACTGAGTGTTATTTAACACGCTCCACCATTAATATTATTTAAACCACTTACTAACAACAAAAATAATCGCCTCTGAAATGTACACAAGGAACACATTCACTGAGCTCCTTCATAATCTCAAATTGAGTGAAAGAATTTAAAGTTTTCATTCTATAATCACCTTAGAAAAGAGGTTTCAAACAAAGTAGTAAATTAAAATATATTAATCCCTTTCAGAACTTACTGAGAAAAGGGAAAACACAACATTTCAAAATTAAATTAAGCTAAGGAAATAAAAAAAAGTGTGTAGCTTATTAAAATTATATACATTTCTGTAAAACTAGGAACTTTTAAGAACCTTTATGAATCTAACATTAATTAACGGTTTCGATTCCGGTTCTTCAGAATTGTGTTAATAGGGTTCCGGTTCTGGTTTCTTATGAATAACTGTTAATTTCGGCTATCGGTTCCGGTTCAACTCCCTGGTAGAAATAGTTTGTGTCTCTAGTAAATGGTGGATTGCATCAGATGATTAATTCGGACGACTTGTTTTGGATGTGTTGTTAATCCTCCCGGCAAATAATTGATCCCGTCAGAGAAACTAGTAGCGCAAGCCCACAACGCCGCATGCAGGTGTCTTATGAAGGTCACTTTCTACACCGGAAATACCGACGAACCTAATGTCGCATTGTCTTACATATATGTGTAGGTTACAGTATTAGATATGCCTAACACAGCCACCATTGCCAACTATTATTATTAGTACCGCGTCCTACTACCCATTCGGGTTATCCGCACTTACGCTAATGTGTAAATAGTAGGGGGATTGTGAGATTAAATACAGGAACTACAGTTTAACGTGGAATCCGAACCACGGTGGAGGCCTGGCATTCCACACATTCACAAGTTGTGATTAATACACGTCTTGTCAGAGGTGAAGGAAGGGTTTGGCAATCAGATAAATCTGTGCTGGGACCGAGGATTGAACCCCGCACCCCCAGCAAATAAGTCTGACGCCTTACTCCTAGACCACTAGGTCGCCCCATTGCCAACTGACTTATCAACATCTGAAAGATGTCTAAGCTAAGTAGGTGGTGCGCTTGTCTACCTATTGATCAAAGCATTATGTGTTTTAGTCCCAGCTTGCTCCAAACAAACCACATCGGTGGACACGTGTACTAAATATCAATCTCGTCTAGTCTAGTTTGCCGGTGATGGGGTGACCGGGGTTCGAATCTCAGCTTTTCCATTCGACCTCCATTGACATGTGGACATATTCCCTCTACTATCCTTCCAAACTCAAACCTATCCTAAAACGTACCTAGTTAAAATGCGTGTAGCTAGGAAGATACGATGCGACCAAGAGAAAAAAAATCTCCAAAATCTTATCACGATTAAATAGGGCTTGTTCCCATTTAACAAGTCATGTGTTTTTGTGTTTGTCTTAAAATTAAGTATGGATAAAACTCGAATATAACGTTTGTTTTATTATTCTAATGTTTTATGACTTTTTATCTGATTCAATAGCGCGTGTACACTAATACTACCAAGCTAAGGGTCCTGTCTCGATTCTCTATGAGGCTGAAACATTTATAATTGGTAAATAATTAGGGTTCACCTCTTCACAGTGACGTGTTGACAGCTGAGGGTCTGAGTTTTATGTTTGTTTAAAAGGTATATTGTGGTTTGTTTTGTTTTTTTGCTCCACGTTGGCTTGGAGGGAAAGAACGAAGCCATCTAAGGGGGGGGGGGGAAACACCCTCGGGATTCGAACTTCAACTTCCCAATTATTGGCCAGCAAGACTACTACATGAGCCTGACATTTAGCCCATTATGTCCACCGATGCGGCTCAAAGGCCCTATCGAACCGGTGTTGTAACGGGGCTGACAGAGTAATCGAACGTTCGCTGATGTGGAGGGAAAAGTTTCTATGTAGGAATGTAATCCCGCCACACCTCGACATGTGCCCGTCAGTGTAGATACAAGTGAAGTCGCCCCGAGGGGAGGCGCAGTCGCAACTTTCAAGTGTGTGCTCGGTGGTCCGGCCCGTCCTGCCGAGATTTCACCTGCTCCAAACGTCGGAGAAATCTCGCCCGTCTCAAGAGTCAACGACACCAGAAACATGCATGCATTCTCTTCAACGATCCTTTACAAGAATTCCAGAAGGAGGGAGCAATGCAACGGAACGGAATGTGCGCACGGAGCTCTGCTGGTTTTGTTAGCCCAAACGGTATTTATTAATTATGGACGAACGCGCCAAGATATTGTTTTATTTATATTGAAAAATGACTCCTGGAAACGGGAGGTGAACCCAGAACCTTTGGATTACTACGCCAATGCTATAACCACTGAGCTATCCAGGAATCTTTCCATGCTCATGGTCATTCTTCACTCATATTTGTGTGATTCAACAATTTGGTTTTATCGCCCTCTTTAAACATGTGATTCAACAATTTGGTTTTCTCGCCTTCTTCCAACGTGTGATTCAACAATTTGGTTTTCTCGCCCTCTTTCAACATGTGATTCAACAATTTGGTTTTCTCGCCCTCTTCCAACGTGTGATTCAACAATTTGGTTTTCTCGCCCTCTTTCAACATGTGATTCAACAATTTGGTTTTCTCGCCCTCTTCCAACGTGTGATTCAACAATTTGGTTTTCTCGCCCTCTTTCAACATGTGATTCAACAATTTGGTTTTCTCGACCTCTTTCAACGCTCATGGAGCTGCACCACTACTAAACAATAATCCTCATTCCCTTCTCTCAGAATAAGTCATTAAAATACATTGTCTTAAACGTAATAATTAGAGTGGCCAGTGAAAATGCGATACTTACATTTTTTTAAATGTCAGATTCCTTTATTATTTATTACCTTCTCATCACACACCTTGGTGTTTATTTGTTGGTTTGCCTTGGTGCTTTGTAGCCATCCGCTAAGCTAGTCCATGTAAAGTTAATCTTCAATGTATTACTACGAGCTACAAACTTATGACACTATTTTTACTTATCTCTTTCTAGTCAAAATTGAGTCCACCTCAGAGCCGATTTATCGGGAATTTTGTTACATGATTTTCCTCAATTCAGAAATGACATCGAAGCGCAGTTTTCTGAAATTTTCACTTGATAACAGATAAATTGAGATTAGTTAAATATTTTTATCATATAAAAAGAATTATTATTCAATTTTGTTATATTTTAATGCGACAACATTATTTCACAGATTTCTAAATTCTAATACAGAAAACATCACCAGGATGCTAAGTCTGATTTCAAGCTGTATTATTTATCTAAGTTAGATTTTATCCGTGGGGTGAATTACGAACCAAGGACCTTACAGATAAGTGGGGTTTGGAAATAGGATTATGATTTAACTTTATCTAAGCTAGGACAGAACACAAGAGGGTTAACAAGGAGTTTGTGTGTTTACGGTTTCATGTCACAGTTCTTATAAACTATTGTGAACTTGAGAGGATCGTAAAGTAAAACCATACAATGGAGTAACTTAATTTTCAAACCAAAATTATGGGCTACCATGATTTTTGAGAATTGAGTCAGCTTTTTGTTTCTTCAGGGAGAGTAATTTTAACATTTATCTTCTTATCCTCAATAAATACTGAGCTATTAAAGGCCATGCATGATAGAAGTTGTTGGTAGATTTAATTTGGGTCGAAATCAAAACAAATTTTCTTGTTGTCTGTTCCGGTCTCTCATGTTCATTAACTTTAATTTAGCTTTTTTTAATAAAAATACCATTGTAACTTTAATTCTCAAATAACCTTACCGGTGAGGAAGATCGTTAAAGCGTTTTGCCTCTAACCCTATCTGGGACTTTGATTCCTGCTTTGATGAAGTCTAAGTTTGTAACTCTTCCCTTGTTTTATTGAACACATGAATAACTTAAAGTGCAATTTCAGAACCAACAGATTATATTAACAAACTATTTACAAACTAACTAAATCTTATACAAAGACAAATAAGTCCCCCAGCCACCTAACTCATCGCCATTTAGGAAGAAACTCCGGTCTCACCAATGATAAATTTTGCAATCACCTCCAGGAATCCAACCTGGGAGCCTTAGCTCCCTACACAGCCATTCTACCAACCTAGATAATGAACTAAGGAGTCAGATGACACGTGGTGCGATAGGCATAGTTAATCCATGGTAGCTTATACTTTGTTGAATAGTTACCCAAACAATTTCGTATTAATTCACTTTGAAGAAGTAACTAAACAAATTTGTTAGGTGGATTAGTGTTAAATCTTTTTTTTATGTATTTTTATTTACTTGAGGTATTTAACGTGCACTTTCTGAACCGACTGATTATATTAGCACGCGAAAATTTCTTTGAGCTAGAACGAAAGGGCTCACCAATTTTGCCAGAAAATGTGTTTTCATATTCCTAGAAGAGTTTTTTTACATGGCTCACTGGACATGGGCGTGACGGCTTTACTTCCCCTCCGAAGGAAACTGTGCTACGGATTTTTATCGCTAAAATAAAATCCGTCAACCATGCCTGGGTTTGAATCCACGAACATCGGGTTCTGAGGCGAGTAATTTACCCTGAGACCATCGAGGTCGACGAGAGGACAAGCGAGACTTTTAAATGGAATTAAAACACATTTAAATGCTCAAAACAGTTTGATTAATTTTATTTGAATATTATTTGTAAATTATAGTTTTTAGACCATCAAAACACTCGCTGCCCTCTCAACCACTCAATACAAATACAATAAAATCACCCTCCCACCATCTTTTAAAGGCACCAAATGTTGAAAGAGATCCTAAGCCCTTCCAGACGCCACCCACCCCCCTCTCCTAACGTTCAAACAGTCGAGAACAAAACAGTTGATTTTGTTGTTTCCATCAACCAACAATAATTGAAACAAACTGGCTTAACGGAGCGAATAACATCTTTCCAATCGTAAGGATACGCCCGATAGATTCCAAGCGGAAGCGATGACAACCGGAAGTAGATATTTGAGGCATCAGTGCTTATTCCAACAGGCCACATTCATTGCAGGTCATACTCGTAATATTGCTTAATTCCCTATCCAAATGTTTAGTTCTTATTTTTTTCAATGGTTGAACACTAAGGGTTATTAGCGTCTGGGATTGCATTTAGAATGAACCCCTCTAATCACTAGCCCGATTTCACATCACGTAAATAATAAGAGACTTCAGCAGCCTGATACCTTGGCACCTGCTTCAGTGGCCGAATGGTCTAAGGCGTCACTAGTGCTAGACTGGCCTGCTGACCTCAAATCCAGGCCAGTTCTACCGAGGGTGATTATTCTTAAATTGTTACCCACTCTCTTTTCACGGAAATGCTGGTAAGTTACCTTTAAAATGCTTCTTTCCAAATTCCAATCCCATTAGAGTAACTAATATCATATATGCGAATAATCTGAACAAGTAGTAAGACGCGATAAAAAAAACCTCGATAGAGTCAGTAACGTGTATCATAACTGAACTAAAAGTCAGGGTCTAATACCAACCACAACAATATAAAAAAAAGTATCGTTTGTGAAATTGAAACTAACAGATGAAGGAATGGACTTGGTGTTTTTCCTGGAGATAAAATAGTTTATAGGTCGTGTTCTGATGTAATCATTTAGTTCAAAATGTGTGCGATAATGCCCCTTAATTAACGAAATTAGGAAGCTTTAACGTCACCAGGAATGGAACTGACAATCATCTCCTTGAGGTGGCTGGATAAGGCTTTACGACATACAGTAACTAACACTCTGACAATCTTGTTCACACCATGAGGTATTTTTCCCACCACCACCCCCACCTTTGGTTTGTACAAGCTCTGCGTGTCATGTCATGGTAAAATAGCACTCAGGGGTGCTCTTCTCAAGAGGTGGCCGATTGTCTCTGAGGTATACCAACACCCACTCTTATTCTAGCGTGAGATTTTAACGGGACCTTACTAGGCAGGAAAAAAGGGGTTCGAGAATTTCAAATCTCTCTAAACAAAACTGATAAAAGGAATGACTATCTGGATAGTGTACTGTTCTTTGAATTGAGGGNGGGGGGGGTATGAAGGATTCAGTACCAACTTGATGTAATGGGCTGTGATTTTACCAATTTATGGAGAAAGCAAACACTTGTACTATTAATTGTACAGAACTAACGAGGCTTGGGAGATAAAAATGATCTTTGATACGGATAATTCCGCATCATATATACATTTATGGCTTACTATGATTATTTGTCCACCGTGTTTTACCACCCCATCCTGACTATCAGTATATTTACACCCGTGGAAGTAGAGATGAGGAACATATACATTAATAAGAAACTCACATTAATGTGAAGGGAGAGTAGAAAACTATCAAACACTCTCAGTTCCCTCGGCAGGGATTCAAACACCAGCCTTCGTTTCACCAGCAAACTAGACGAGCCTGAGATTAAATCCGCAGATGGGGTTTTGTTAGTTACTTTCCAGAAGAATGATGGTGTATTTCCTCAAAATGTATCCCCTTCGTTCTGTTAATTTATGTTAGCTAACTTTCCTGAGTTTATATACCCTACTTTTTTGGCTAGTACCTCATTCCCTCCTCCTCCCAATTAACCAACAGTATTTCCTCTTCTCTCACAAATATGACGTGTCATGTGTGTCGCTACTTCCTGCGTGCCGTGTGTTTTATAATTGTTACAAATGTATCTTGTTGCAGCGGTGAAAGTTCAAACATTCATGTCTGGGAGTAATGCAGCGGAACACTGCTCCATTCACACTAATAAACAAACGTGCGTGTCGTTTAATTCGCATCATTAGGAGAGCAGCAGGTGAGAGAGATTGTATCTGGCTATGGCTGGATGTGTTGTCGCAATAATTGAGACAATTGTTCTATTAGCGCCAGTGTACCACCACCTAGAGATACTACATTTACAATTTAAAGATCTAGTTTAAGAAGGGAGCGGGAGTAATTATATCGTTTTTATAGCATTACTTTTTTCGGCAAAAATAAATCAAATATTTCTCCAGTATCAACATAGAGTTTAGTTTTCTGCACATGCTAATATCAACAGATCTTGAATATCTGTCAAGGAAGTCCTGGAATTTTGTTAAAACTTTTTCTCTTTATTTAAAAATCCCACTCCAACTCAACCCCTTACCCTCTTTCAATGAACAAGCCTTTTCAGATAATAAACTAGGAGACTGTAGTTGTAGAAGATTGTTTACAACTAGATCATTTGCAAACATTCACTTGAACAAAAAAATGACCATTATATTCCAAGTTTTCTTTGTAAATTGCAGTCAAAGTAGGCTCGTTTAGGGGTTGGTTTTTGTGAAGAGGGATGGGGCCGCTTAGTGAACCTAGCTTTGTGAAAGCCAGGTTATTGACACTATAAGGCAATTTTTGTATGTTCTATAGTAAAGTCTTCTTTAAATTGAACTTTTTTTTAAATGCTTGTTTGTAACGATATTGTCTCTTAGGACTGTACGTAGCAATCCCCGTGTTTGAGGACTCAAGCTATCACAGTGAGAGCAGCCATTTTAACCCCGAGGCTGTGGGTCTGGTGTAGCCCTATACCTTATATGTGTTCTAGGTTTAAATTAGTTTGTAAGTCGTGTGCTACTATTATCTGGGTTAGAAATATAAGTAATCCAATCACAATAATATAACTACATGAGATGATAAATCAGACATTGCTAGGGCTTTAGCCACGTCAAATTTATGTCATCGGGGTCAAAGCCGAGAAAAGATTGTATCGCATACACCAGCTGACATAAGTGAATGTACTTTTAGTCATAGTTGTGTCAACAGTTTTTTGGTCTACCCTTTATTCCTTTTTATTCAAAAAGGAAAAATTTAAATTTGATATATGTTTATTGTATATTCATAGAGAAACACTTATTAAGAAAGAATATATAAATAGTTATAAAATATTTGAAGCATTATTAAAGCATCATTGAAGTTTTTTTCGCTTTTTCTTGAGTTCGTTCTCCACGGATTTCGGTTTATTTTAAAAATCAATTGTAAAATATCGATCAGCATGGAATAGCGATTGTAAAACCTAATATTAATCACTCAAGATTAGAGTTATACAAATTAATACTCAATAGTTCATACAACCATTCATTATATTATAATAATGTAGGAATACAATGATTTTGAGAATGATTTATTTATAAACGATGAAAATATTATTATTATTATTATTATTATTATTATTATTATTATTATTATTAGCACTATGTCTTACTACCCGTTCGGGTTGTACGCACTTACGCCAATGTGTAATGGTAGGGTGATTGTGAGATGAAATGGAGGACCTACAGTTTAACGTGGGACCCGAACCATGGTAGAGGCCTGGCATTCCCCACATTCACAATATGTGATTAATACACGTCTTGTCAGAGGTGAAGGAAGGGTTTGGCTATCAGATAGATCTGGGCCAGGACCGAGGATTGAACGATGAAAATACATAATAATTGATAGAATATAAGAAAATGCCGCACAAAACACCCCAAAAGGCTATAATATGGGACCTAAAGGCTGCAGGTTCCACATCCCTGGTGCATTATATAAGATAGAGCCATAGCAAGATGATCATATAATATTAGGTGCCGCTAAGTCACCGGTAGTTAGTTTGATTGTGTAATTCTGTTGGAAATTTTGTGATACAATATTGAGTAATACCTTAAAATTTTCATAAAAATCAGTTTAACACTAATATCGATTGAAGACTTTTGTTCAATGCACTGGGGGGCCATGCCCCCCTCAATGGGAAAACATTGTTTAATTATTTGATTTTCGAAAATTGGTGATAAAATATGGTGTGAAACCTCGAAGTTTTCGTAAGAGTTAGTAGAATCTGAAAATATATGTTACACATGTGAAAAATTATCATGGGGGATATATGGCCCCCTTAACTTAACTTTTTGCAATGAACCTGAAAAATTACGCAGCATTGAGTGCATTACATTTATCTGAAATAGAAATGGTCAAAACAGAAGAGCCTGAAAGATGGTCACATTTAAAAGAAGGACATTGGGCTACTAATAAAACAGGATCTGCTTTTTGTTCTTTGGGAGCGGATGAAGCTCTAGAACAAGAAAACAGGAAACTGAATGTTGTGGGTGGCATAGTCGGAATAACACTGTAGCCTGAAACACTGACCAGATTTTTCTTAACAGCGCCATAGTGTGCAAATATATCGGGCCAAGTTTATGACAATGTCAATTTGGAGCATAAACTAAAGGGGCAAATGACCTGCTAAATCTCTTTTCGACAACTCATAAATGCCCCATCTTTGCTTCGTTCCTTTACAGACTTTGCCCATCCAATTATGGAGGGAAAGGTCTAGTAATCTTTGTCACGAAGCGTGTAGCCTTAGAATCAATCAGAAGTGATATCTGTAAAATGACGACTGCTGGAACAAAACAGTATCTGTATTTTGTCCAGGAAAGGCTTGTAAAAAAGGAGTACAAATTTTTGGGATGGAATGCCATGTCTAAATCTAAAAATGTGTCAAAGTCTTTCAAAAAAACGTTGCAGTACGTAAGAAAATGGGCATTATTGAATTAAAGGAAGATTTAAATATATTAACTCGCTTTTTGCTGATCTGCAGATCACGCGCTGACATGTATCTAAAGAATGTGATTGGAAAATACGAATTGTCTGTAGTGTCAAGATAATTGTTTCATACAGATGTATCCCTGATTCATTGTAGTGGGAAGAGTAAACTTGGCACGTTTTAGAGGCTCTCATTCCAGTAGAAACCATTTCTCCAATTTCTTCCAAAATCAGTGAATCATATGTTACTGTCTTCAGTGTTGCGATTGTTGATGCGATGGCTGAAGTTCAAAATCTCAGCACTCCAACTACTGTAACAATACAATGCTTCGTATTGCACAATTACTCCCCACCTAACCTAATATCACTAATAAAATTGCCAAGATACATACTACCCACCCCCAGAAATAACCTCCAAGAATCCTATAATAGTATTCTTCTCTATTATAGCCCTATCTTGCCCCAACAATTACTCAAAGCCAGCATTCAGAAAAATCCATTATAAACAGTGTAGTTAAATAACTGTTCAAAACGTACCTTCGTCCAGATCCCCTGGCTACGTCGCTGGCGAGTCAAACGCACCAATAAACAAGAGTTGGGCAACTACATCTCGGAGAACGTGCTCAACGATCTACTCAGCCCGAACATTGGAAATAAACTAGCCAATGTTTACTTGACCCCCCTCTGCCAAATCAACTAACCCTGGTTTGCCGTCTGGCGGAGGGATATGAAAATGCCACGCCGAACTTTCAAGCTTGCACATTGGTCGAGAAAGGGAATACTGCAGAGCAACAACGACGCGTCCAATCAGCGGCTGGGAAAACCTACGAAGTTGTGTCAGAATGACGTAATGGACTATTTGAGCGTAACTGAGTTGGAAGTGAAAACCCCTCCCCTTTGTTTCCGTGTTTTTAGGCTCATTATAAAGAGGATTGTAAATTGTATATGAATGTTCACTTTTCGCTATCACTGCTCGTCGGTCAGGTGTAGGGAGCAGGATAGATTGTTTATTGTAAAAATGTAACGAGAAAGTTCATTTTTCACTATCACTACTCGTCGGTCAGGTGTAGGGAGTAGGATAGATTGTTTATGGTAAAAATGTAAAGTTCATGTTCACTTTTCACTATCACTACTCGTCGGTCAGGTGTAGGGAGTAGGATAGATTGTTTATTGTAAATATGTAAAGTAAATGTTCACTTCACTTTAACTATCACTACTCGTCGGTAAGGTGTAGGGTGTAGGATTGTAAATTGTAAATATGTAGGATCATTTTAGGGATCACCGTAGAAATGTAGAACGTTAGGGAAGAAAGTTTGAAAGTTGTTTTGCCGCTATTTAAATGTAACTGTTAGGAAATAACGTTAAATGTAGAATCTTAGAAATGAACTTTTCACCTTGTTTATATTATGTTTGTTTTACAAGAGTTATTTAGGTCATGAAAGAGGGGCCTACATTTATTAGTTAAATGTATAGTTAACGTAAATGCTAATTGCGTTAGACTTAGTAATTTTTATGTTTACTTAGATAACCTTATGTTGGGATCAAGTTGATTTAAGTTTGATGTAAATTTGTAATATTTTGAATTAACGTGAAGGTTAGTTGAGTTCGGTATGTCATGGGAACATAGGTAAAACTTGTTGTTAATTTACTCTTTGAAAGACCTTAAGACTTGTTTTTGGTTATGAGTAACCAGTCATAACGTTGTTTGAAGGACCTTAAGTCCGACGCAAAAAGGTCAATGTTTTCTTTCAGAATAGTAGCTATAGAATGTTTTTAATTAAGGCCGTCCTTTCCGTGTTTATTTAATATTTTTGGCAATAAAAGAATATTTTGTTATAAACTTTTTTCTATTCACAGTTGTTATTTTCCTTGTATTGTTGCATCCTCTCTATCCTATAGTTTTAGGGGCCTTATCTATAGGATCGGCGGAGGGTGTAATACTACGTTGATTATTAGTTCAGAGTTAGCGAGAAAAAAGACCGAGCGTGCCCTAAACAAGTACAGCAATTTCGATTAAATGCACATTACTTTTGATACCTAAATTCATAATTCACTAAAAGCCACCGAGAGACAGAGACTTGAAACGGGAGTGGAATGAGTTCGTTATAAAATTGAGGGGAACTCTAAAATAAAGCAGTTCCTCACACAGAAACAAAATATGAGTCAACAAAATTTCTCAGCCGAGCAACTGATTGATGAAGCGATGAAGCCAGGTAAAAATTGAACAGTTTCTTTTAGACAAGAAGCACTTTCAACTGTCTTGAACACTGATGAACTTCAAAGCACGCACAGGGAAGCTGATACTAGACTATTACTTCATGCTATCTATGCTGCAGACCGAGGAGATACGAAAATTAGAATTTTATCATCTGACCCAGGCCTATTAGTACTAACTATTCGGTGGATGCTAATGCTTTCTGAGGACACAGCTGTAGTTACATATGGTAAAAATAAACGAGAAACCAATATAAATGGCATTTATAAGGTTCTAGGGCCAAAAAGATTATATGCACTTCCTGGACTGCATACACTCTCAGGTGCAGATATAACAGGTTCCTTCAGTGGCAAGGCAAATACGTCTTTTAGGAAACGATTCATGGCTGCACTGGAGGATGTCTTAAAAGCACTAATTTCTCTTGGCGAAAGGGATGACATTTTTGAAGAAATATTTCGAGCCCTAGATAAATTTATTTGCTTGGTTTATTCTAAACCTGATCCACAAGCAACACTTCAAGCCTTCTCTGATCTCAGGTGGTGGTACTATTCACAGAAGTAGTCTCGAGGAGAGAGCATGCCCCCTACAGCTTCCTCATTACGCCCAGCTATTCCAAGATGCCACTACCAGTGTATGGAATGGTCGAGAGATGTCAAACCCCGTCCCAACTTCCCATTAATATCCGATTATGGCTGGATACAAGTAAACGGTAGATATGCACCAGTAATGTGTGACATTCCTTGTGCCCTGGAGGAGGTTTTAGATCTAGTTAAATGCTCTTGCAAAAAGGGGTGCTGTGCTCCACCATGCAAATGCGCATCTCAGAAACCTTCTTTGTTATGTACAGAAATGTGCGGTTGTGGTACTGATAAAAAACAATTTGATAACACAGAGCTTAATTAATTGATAAACAGTGATGTAGATATTGATAGCGAGGATGAAGTTTTGGTTTTAAAATCCATCACTTTATTCATATAAAAACAGCAATGTCATTACGACATGAACCAGTAAACTCATCAACTGTTCCTGAAATTTATTTCAAACTATAGTGCGTAGAATACATAATACCTTCAGTGTAAATATAATGAATATGTATTGTGTAGAGTATTTATATTATGCAACAAAACATTTATTGTTATAATATGCCATGTATTATGTAACTGATACTAAACAAAGGTCTGTGTGACATTGTTTTATCGCAGTGTTAACATAATAGAAATGTAAATTATAGAGCACATAGTTATGTATTAGGTACATCAACATTTTCCTATGTAACTATAACAATCCCAGAGAAGTAACATTGTTTGATAACTCTCTCTATTCATAGCATAATATTAATTTCAATTTATAAGGCACCCCCATTTACGTTAAGGGGCCGTAGCTCCCCCATGATAATTTTTCACATATGTGACAGAGTCAGTTGGAGTATATTCTGTTCCATGAAAAATTTAAGATATCACAAAGCTCTAATATGTACTTATTTTTACGTTCGAGGGGGCCGTAGCCCCCATGATAATTGGTTAGTTGTGTAACATATATATTCTGATTCTACTAACTTTCACGAACATTTTGAGGTATCACACTGTATTAAATCACCAATTTTTGAAAATCAAATTACTAAACAATTTTCTCCTTTTGAGGGGGTCATAGTCCCCCTCAGTGCATTTATCAAATTTCTACCATCAAAATTCGTATTGTACAAAAAAAAAATTGAAAATGTTAAGGTATTTCTTGGTATTGTACCACAAAATTTCCTACGGAACATTATTTTAATACATAATCCAACCGCCGGGGTTCGTGTTTGGAAATGGTTAGCAAAGTGAAGAAGCCCCTACGTTGATACCACACTGGAGTTTGCCACTGAAATTGTCTCACATGAAGCGTCTTGTTTATGAGTGACATATTATTATCATTATAGTTTGGTCGTCACGGCCTGTGCATTTTTAAAATATATATCAAAGGCACCCATATTAAGGCAAAGCGTTCCAATTAACGGAAGTCGGTCAAATGAAAACATAACTGTTTCCCGCACTCTCCCCCTTCACTCGTCTCCACGACAAGACAGATGTTAAAATAAATATCAGCAATAGAGATTCAAACTTACGGTCTTATTTTCATAAAAAGAACCTTTTATAATAAAAAACATATTTTTTGTGTCTAGCATTGATAACATTTTACTATAATATTAGTATTTTTTTAAGTACTTATATATAAGTGACAGCTGCAGATCACATGCCTTGACGTATGAATGTATAAGGATGGTTTTATTTAAGTTTGTAACTGCCAAAAATATGTTTCTTTTTATCAGAATTGAGCTCTATATTATATTTAGTTGTATGTGCTACCAAGATTACTTATTATTTACCCGCATCCATGGGCTTGTGGGCTAAGACGTCAACCTCATACTGTTTGGTTTGCTGGTAATAAAGAGGTCGGGATTTGAATCCCAGCTGGGTGTACATAGGTGGTTTATCCTAAATACTTTCCCACTCTGCCTTTCAGAATTTGTGTACCCTTCTAAATTCTACCCTTCCCATACATAGCCTAATCCATTAATGTAGATATGCTGATAGTCCATGCATTTCATTTAGGCTACTCTTTTCTTCCCGACGCTTAAGTATAAAAATGCTAGTCTCCCTTGTACAAATATATAGAGTTTGTTTTTTCCATGTAGCTCAAACTTTTTTTATCGCACCACGTCTGTTCAGGTTATACGCATGTGTACTAATTATTACGATAGTGAGCTAGGGATGGATCCGACACCATAGCTCAGCTGGTTGCATGTATGCCTACTGAGTAAAGGGTCTCGGGTTCTATTTCCGGCATGGCCAAAAAAGTTAGCATTGGTTAAATGTGGGTTTACCCTTCCACATTGATAGATTAATGGCCAGAGACGGGATGTTGGGCCTGTCTTAGGTTAGGTTAAAAGGCAAATGAAGCTACGACAGGCCTAGCAAGCCGGTGGTGGAAAATTATTGGCTTGACTAAAGAAATGACCCAGACCACAGGCTGGAAACAGTAATGGGTCTAAAGTAAAAGATAGGGATGAGGAAGGTTGCATTTAGAGGAAGAGCACCCACATTTTCGTGGGGAATAGAAGGTAAACATTAAGAAGAAACCACATTCAGTACGCCCGATTGGAAATCAAAACCCAATCTCCATGTCACCGTAAATCCAGTCCAAAACGAGAGTGACGCGTTAGACCATGCGACCACCGACCACCAACACGAATCCCACTATATCATGTACTCAATTATTTTGTGGGAATGAAACGCCATTCTTTCATCTTTCCCGAGGATGGAACCTGGGACGACATTGGTTCCGCTCTGAGAATCTCTCTAATCTACTCGTAGATAACAACTCCGCAAACCACAGCGAGGATAGGACTCGTCGACCACAACAACAGGTGACGTATCTTGCTATGGAATTCGGTTGTTGGAGCTTTCCGATGCAAGGGGAGTTCCATTGTAAAAACAGCGCATCTTTCTAAAGGCCTTTCAGAGGTGTGAATGAATGATCACACCAACTACACGGCAGATAAAGGAATAAATAAAACACAGGCACACCCCACTCTTATGATAGGTTAGGTTCAAGAACACTGTCGTAATTCGAAATTCATTGTAGCTCGAAGCCATGCATTTTTTTCACTTAACGATGCATATTCTGCACTGCGACCGTTATACAACGATCTCTCTTTAGTAAATAATATATTGTGAAACAGGGTAACCAACCAAGTCACTGGACAGAGATGTGAACAGTGACATTATGTTGCTTAGGTGTTGTATTTGTAAATATAGCGCCTCAAGTTCGTGGCATAAATTGGCAAGTGAAAAGCGTTACATTTTCATATTTACCTACTTAATGCCATTAGGAACTCGAAACTTCATCGCCGCACTTACAAAAGTACGCCACCTAGACCTATCTTGAGCTAGTTCTATCCAGTCCACCTCATTACACCCTATCTCTTCCAGGTTAATTCTAATGTTATCCTCCCATCTGTGTCTAAGCCTTCCCAATGGTCTCTTCCAATTGGGTCTATCAGTCAATACCCTGAACACGGATCTATATTCTCCCATTCGCACTGTATGTTCTGCTCACCGTAATCTACGAGACTTGATTATCCTAACAATGTATTGCGATGCAGGCTATGCAACTCATGATTATGTAACCTCCTCCACTCTCCAATAGCCTTAAGCTTTTTTTGACCCAATATCTTCCTAAGCACTTTTCTTTTCGAACATCCTAATTTTATACCGCCACGTAAGTTTAGAGATCACGTTCCACACACATAAAAAACAACGGGTAATTTAATTTTATACACATAGTAATGTCCACTGTTCTTATATATTTGACATAGGCATAGAGAAATTTTACCAGGACTTTTTTTTAATTTCTCCAACCAAATATCACTATGCCCTTTACTTTCCACCCATTACTGTTTCCAGCCTGTTGCATGAGTCAGTTTATTTATTCAAGCCATATATTTTCCATTACCGGCTTTCAAGGCCTATCGTAGCTTCATATGTCTTCTAATCTAACTAAAGACTAGGACATGAACAACAACCCGTTCTCGGCCGTTAATTTATCACTGTGAAAGGGTAAACCCACATTTCACCCATTATAAATTTCTAGGCCATGCCGGGAATCGAATCTGGGACCCTTATTCTGTGGGCAGACACTCTACCGACTAAGCTAACATTGCTATGTGTTGAAAATTTAACTAAACGTATTTACTGGATCAGGGTTTGTTTGATTTTTGTCCACAAACGTATTTTCTCTATAAAACTGCAAACGTACTTCCGACTATCATCCTAATCCCACGGATAGCACCTAGCTTGAGAAGGTATGTAATACAGTTCGAATCAGGCGTCGCGTCGGGGTGTGGTTTACTGTATTCTTAATTTGTAAAACAGCGTAGTTTGATACCACTAAAACTGTTTTACGATTTATTTAAAAAATACAACAAATTTAAAAAAAACTATTCTAAAAGGATAAAAAAAACTATTGCACTGTTACCAATTTCACTGTTGTTTAAATGAAGAATACACTAAACAGTGTGTTGGTGCGAATCATGGTTTGAGCATAATCTTGTTCCTATCTAATTTCCCGGTCGTGAGACGGGATCTAAAATAATATAAGTGAATAAAAGACTAATATTTTTCTTAAAAAATTGAAGTTTATTTTAGAGCTCCAATATTGCTTATAGATGATTTATCGCAAACTAATTTTAGGACAAACTTTACAACCAGACTCCGTATCATGAATGTGTCACTTGACTAAATGTATAATTACCTCTGTGATATAGGGGTCAGAGTTTCTGGTTACAGCTCCAGATATCCCAGGTTCGATCCACGGCGATTACAAAATGTTTCTGTGAAGTAGCGGGTCTGGAAAAGGCCTAACTCAACCTCGTGAGGACAAATGAGGAGCTACTTGAAAGAAAAAGTACCAGCCCCGTTCTATAAAACTGAGCTTAGCATCCGGAGGGTTTGTTGTATTGACCACATGACACCCTCTAGCCACAGAAGTTGTCACTATATTCGCCCACAAATGGCGGCCACTATGTAGGTATAGATGTGATCAATACCTAATAAAAACACTAATAATATAATAAAATGCAATTATGGCCGAATTTTTTTTTTCTAAAAGGCTCTTCCTATGAAAATTAGACATCGTCACTAACGTAAATGTGGAACGTAAAAAATGTGACTAATATTGATCTATGTGTGCATTTGTGAGTGATGCGAGTGTTCTCCGGGGGTGAACGGCTGTGAAAGGTGTCAGATGATCCAACGCTTCAATAACCCCATCATCATCCTCTCACAAGCGCGTGACGAGCAGATGATTGTACTTCTGTTTCCGGTAGTAATTTAAAAGCGGCGTTTTATGGCCCGATGGTTCCACTCTTGCAAGGAAAACTACTGGTCTCTCGGTCGATTCCCGTGGGGGTGAGGGGGNGGGGGGGGGGGGGGGGGGGGGGAGCATTCAAAGGAAAACTGGTAAAAGGAAAATGTTATGAACCACTGGCCTAGTGATAACTGATAAATCACACGTGTTAAATTATTCTCAAAGCACCTAGTCTGAATTCTACAGTAGTCAATAGTGCTAAAGTACAACGCGAAATTATCGTAGCTTAGGTTTTCCCCCAGCAGGGACAAGTTTATTAATTTATTCAAGGTATTTAAAGTGCACTCTCTGAACCGACTGGTCATACTAGCACACGAGAATTTCAATGAGCGAGAATAAAGGGCCTACCCATTTTTCCAGGAAAGGTATTTTTACATAATGTCAAGGGTTCTTTTAAATGCCATGATTTAAATGGGACTGACGGCTTTACTGCCCTTCAGAAGGAAGTTGTCCTACTGATTTGTATCATTAAAGAAAATGTAATCGATACCAGCTGGGTTTGAACCCATTAGTATCGGATTTTAGGCGAGCACTTTACCTCAATTCCATTGAGGTCGACTAGAGACAAGATGATAGCGCTCCTATTTTGGGAAGGTCACGAGTGTAGGTATATTATTAAACTTACGGTTCTAGTAGGCCTAAGTTTGTAAGTCATATACTGAAATAGTGCAAGTGTTTATAAAATTAATTCTAAATACCCACTTAAAAAAATTCCATTACTTTAATCTTTAAAAAAAAACTTTTCTCACATTTAATAAATCTGGGCTTTCATAACAAACTGTTTTTTTTATTCAAATTATCATTAAAAATCGTTTTTAGTGTGTTTATGTGGTGGAGCTCGTTCACAATCAAATTATGGTTAGTCGGGATGCCCCCTCTCATCCCTCTTTTCACCTCCTCAAGTTCAAAGCTGGATAGAGATATAACCACCATATAAGTTAAGACTTATATTGTTATTTAAAGAATTCAGAAAATATGATTTAAAATTAAGATTTTATAAATGTGAATACTAATGAAGATTCCATATACAACTGAAAGGCTCTGGACAAATTATTTATAATCTTGGAATATCAATTATAACAACATTTCATGATATTTAAAATATTTCATTGACTCAATAGTAAGTGCATTTAATGAGTCAAATGGTTAAACTATCATTAATAACATGTTATAAATTGCAATACAAGTGTAGTTTGATACTTATTTAAAACAATAAGCTCAAATAAAGTTAACATCTCCAGTCAAAAATTTTGAATATAATATATATAAATTCAAAGTTAATTTAAGTTTAGTGAAAAAGTTGAGTTAGGTCTAAATATTAGCTGAAATCAACGTCCCTTTGCTCTCGAAGAATATTATCCAACATTTTTCGGATTTTCTCACTGTAGGACTAGATTCTTCCTATGAAAATTGAACCGTAGCCCACCGTATGAATATGATGGATAATCTAAACCTTACTGTAGTATTATCCGGGCTGTGAAGTCCGGAACGTAGGACCGAGACGACGGACTCGTGACACAATGCAGATCATGGCCACTCAGATCGTGGCTCGGAGAGAAACCATATATTTATAATGTAATACTCCATCGACTCTTTTGGGTGGAAGGGAAGACTGGCAGCGTTGGTCGCACGGATAAAGAACCTGATACCGGTTCTTTAGGGGGTGGAGGAGGTATTCGTTGAATGGAAAAAATATCCTCACACAATGGCAGTTTAGAATCTTCAAAACCGTTAAAGCAATGCTCGATGATGTTTTGTTGACTAATTTGTTTACATGATGGTTACTATCATCCAAATGAATACATTGCATCATTATTTATATCGTGTTTACTATCATTTTAATGACTATTTTGTTCGTATTATGTTTACTATCTTTTTAATGATTAGTTTTTTATATCATGTTTATGTTTTAGATAACAATTTTAGTTTTATCATGTTTACTAAATTGGTTTAACAATTATTTTGATAAATATTAGATAAATGTTTATAAACATTTACTTTGAACCTATAACTGTAACATTTTCCGTCGTACCTTCTTGAAACTAAGTCAATTTCTCCTTTTTACAAATTTCTTTAAAGTATAAAATATTTACTGTTTTTAACGCTAGAGAGAATAGAGAAATGTATATGTATTTCAATTAATGTGCTATTATTACTAATTAATTACTGTAAATACTAAGTTATTACAGTCGTGAGCCAGATACCAAATTTATTTTACAAATACATGTGCTCAGGGTTATTAACGATAATCTTAGGGGCGAAGAGGCATCTAGAGAGAGAAGAGGGAACATTAAATGCCACATGCATTAGTGTAAAGAGCGTATCGGAAACACACAGTGACCCACTTTGGTGACCCCATGGTCTAAGGTGTCACTCTCGTAATAGACTCAACTGCCTATGATGGGGAAATATGAGATTAAATCCTAGTCGGGTGTACTAAGGGTGGTTTTTCCTAAATAGTTTATCACTTTCCTTACATTCAAACGCGGGTACACTTCCTCTGAATTCAATCTCCCAACTCTCTAACAAATGGGACTGCTATTGAAGTACATTAGCGGTGACACTCTGTTTGGTAATTTATGTTTTACTTGCGTCCCTTTTGAGTCTTATTTGAGTATCTCTGTGGGCGAAAGGCCTAAGACGCGGTAAAAAAATGTATAACATTTTACTTGTAATAGTATTATTTTATATGGTTAGGTATTGATACAAATAAAGAAGTAACAATTTTAGAGCACATGATTTTATTTACAGATATATTAAATCTATTTAAGTATTGTTTATGTATGACAGTCAGAAAAGTTTCTTCCTTTATGAATAGAACGGTACACTCCGTCTACCCTGACTTTGGCTCTGTCTCATAAGCTTTACCATGGTGGAATAAGGCAAGGTAAGATTGCTACCAACAGGGTAAACTAAGGGAACATACTATCCAAGTTATTCTACGGAAGAAGCAACCTTTACCCGTGTTTAAATGTTTAGATTAGTCGACCTTAACCAAAAAATTCATCCCACCCTTCTGTTAATAGCTAACCTTGATCTAAGGCTGGGCGTGTGGTATGAGAAGTGATACCCTGATTCAGGTTAGTCTGTAAATAGTGTAAGTATGTGTGTTTATAAAATTAGCTCTTAAACAACATAAACAAAATAAAAATATAAAACTAAGTCAACAAGAAAGTCTGTGGAAATAGTGTTGTCCTTCCCAATATTAGAATGTTTTAGTTTGATAAATTGGTTTTACATTAAAATGGTTATTATGTGTACGTGTCTGTTTAGAAAAAACTGGTATTGTCGAGGTGTGTAGCAGTTGCCAAGACGCGAGTTTATTTTCTTAAGGTGTGGCCGAAGGGAGCGCGAGTAAAGTTAGTTTTTATAGAAATGACATTTTTTGGCCAAAATAAATCAACATATCAACATAGAGTTTTTTTTTCTGCACATGCTAATATCAACAAATCTTGAATATCTGTCAAGGGTGTCTTGGAATTTGGGCAACATATTTTCTCTTTATTTAATTTTTTTGACAAAATTCCAGGACACTCTTGACAGATATTCAAGATTTGTTGATATTAACATGTGGAGAAAAATAAACTCTATGTTGCTACTGGAGAAAGATTTGATATGCTTTGACTAAAAAAAAATTCAACTCTATAAAAACTGTAAAAATACTGGCGCTCCCTTCGGCCGCAACTTATATACGACTGATACATTTTCTTTCAACCTTCACAGAAACAGCTACTACAAGTGGGACAATCACGGATTCAAAATGTATGAATCCAATCAATAATTATTCATAGTGTAAAGCCTCATATTTACGCTCAAGAAACTCCCGTGTCCTTAAGAGTCCTTAACAAGCTTACGGAGTTTATTCGCCAAAGGAGCGGTAGTTAGAAGAGGATGTAAAAAGACTGAGAAAATTGATTATTGTGGAAGTTTTGATTGCCAAACGTGACAACAAACCAACTTACGGCCTCGCAGATCATTTGATTTGGCGAGTGGGTACAGGAGAGAATATCTGGTAGCTTTTGCTAGCTGTCAACACGACTCCTATACCCTGATTTTGGTTGGAAGAACAGTAGAGAAAATTAAAACATATATTTTCTTTGCGGCCAGCATTGATAGCAATTTACTATATTATTTATGTTAGTTTACAGTTATTGATATCATTTAAAGTGACAGCTGTATATTACATGACTTGATGTATGAATATATTAAAATTGTTTTAGTAACTTTAATAACTGAATTTTACTATTATTCCCACCAAAATCATAATATACCATAGATTGGGTGTATATTATTATTATTTATAATTTTATTCACTTGCTTCATATCCATTAACACGTGATATGGTGTCAATTAATGGAAATATATAATATCCAATAAAGTTCTTCTAGATGAAACAATTTCAGAATATTCGATAAACACAATCAGCATTTTCTTATTATTTAATATGTTTAGTATTTTCAATTAAATTAACAATACCTTTTTTTGAATAAAAGTTTTATTTGTATTTTAGGTAAATAAATGAAAATACGATACGTTTAGAAAATGGTGACCGTTTCTTCTTCTATAATCGATACTTTCATTCGATTAACATATCAATTATAATGTATTTGTCTCTAACTATGATTGATTCTCCATAGACATACGTTACAATACTCCCTATTAAGTTTTTTTAGCATCGCGTCTTACTACACATTCGGGCTATACGCTTATGTACTAATTACGCTAATGGGTTAGAGATGATGATGATGATAACGATGAAGGTTGAATTAAAGGAAGTGTATCCGCATTTGCACGGAGAGAGAAACGATTTAGGGGGGGTCTCAGTACACCCGACCAGATTTTAAACTCGATATCCCTGTCATCGGCAGTCTACTATATTGTGAGAGTAGCGCCTTAGACCATGCGGTCACCGAAGCGGGTCTTAAAAAATGTTACAGATGATCCAACGTCTACTGAGTGCTACGGGACACGGACCCTAAGAATCAGGTTTTTCTGCCCAGATTAATCTTTTACTTTGGAGTTGATCTCTTACAGTCTATGGACGTAGTATATGTAAGCCCAGTTTAATTACACCGGGGAATATAATTACACTTTCATGAAATTATTATTTTTTTCATTATAATTGATTCGAGATATCTCCTCCATGAACTATAGACATCTATTTATTCCTTAATGAGGGAAAAGTTGTTCCGTCAACAGGGAAACAAGAGTTATGGTGTAACAGAATGTGTTTAGTTTCCAAGCGTCTACCGTAGATGTGTTCCGTGAGTGAAAAGAGCGCCTGGCTGGCACACGCACCTTTTGCCAACTACGGAAGACTGACGAAACCCGTTCCCATGAAAACGCGCTGACAACATGGTTCGTACAGTACCACGTTCCCAAGTCAGCAAGAAATGTCTTTTTGATTCGGTAATACGTAACGAGTCTGGACTAATTATTCTGGAGGTGTCGGGAAGGTTGTATAGCCAAGGGTGCGAGCAGAATGGCGAGGGGTTTGTGACCAGTAGAGATTTTATCGTGGGTTTTACGACCAGACCATGTTCCATCCCCAACATAGGGTGGCTAGGTTCTGTATCAGACTAGGTCACACGAGTAGACCTCGCTAGGTCAGAGTAGTATAACCCCCAATATAGCTATCTGTGTCAGAGTAGGTCACACGAGTAGACCTCGCTAGGTCACAGTAGTATAATCCCTAATATTATTATTAACACCGCGTCTTACTACCCGTTTGGGTTATACGCACTTACGCTAATGTGTAATGGTAGGGTGATTGTGGATGAAATGAAGGACCTACAGTTTAACGTGGAATCCGAACCACGGTGGAGACCTGGCATTCCTCACATTCACAAGATGTCTTGTCAGAGGTGACGGAAGGGTTTGGTAATCAAATAAATCTGTGCCGGGACCGAGGATTGAACCCCAGCCGCCAGCACAGGAGTCTGACACCTTACCCCTAGACCACCAGGTCACCTATTATAATCCCTAATAGAACTTTCTGAGTCAGAGTAGGTCACACGAGTAGACCTCACTAGGTCAAAGTAGTATAATCCCTAATAGAACTTTCTGTGTCAGAGTAGGTCACACGAGTAGACCTCGCTAGGTCACAGTAGTATAATCCCTAATAGTACGTTCTGTGTCAGAGTAGGTCACACGAGTAGACCTCGCTAGGTCACAGTAGTATAATCCCTAATAGTACGTTCTGTGTCAGAGTAGGTCACACGAGTAGACCTCGCTAGGTCACAGTAGTATAATCCCTAATAGTACGTTCTGTGTCAGAGTAGGTCACACGAGTAGACCTCGCTAGGTCACAGTAGTATAATCCCTAATAGTACGTTCTGTGTCAGAGTAGGTCACACGAGTAGACCTCGCTAGGTCACAGTAGTATAATCCCTAATAGTACGTTCTGTGTCAGAGTAGGTCACACGAGTAGACCTCGCTAGGTCACAGTAGTATAATCCCTAATAGTACGTTCTGTGTCAGAGTAGGTCACACGAGTAGACCTCGCTAGGTCACAGTAGTATAATCCCTAATAGTACGTTCTGTGTCAGAGTAGGTCACACGAGTAGACCTCGCTAGGTCACAGTAGTATAATCCCTAATAGTACGTTCTGTGTCAGAGTAGGTCACACGAGTAGACCTCGCTAGGTCACAGTAGTATAATCCCTAATAGTACGTTCTGTGTCAGAGTAGGTCACACGAGTAGACCTCGCTAGGTCACAGTAGTATAATCCCTAATAGTACGTTCTGTGTCAGAGTAGGTCACACGAGTAGACCTCGCTAGGTCACAGTAGTATAATCCCTAATAGTACGTTCTGTGTCAGAGTAGGTCACACGAGTAGACCTCGCTAGGTCACAGTAGTATAATCCCTAATAGTACGTTCTGTGTCAGAGTAGGTCACACGAGTAGACCTCGCTAGGTCACAGTAGTATAATCCCTAATAGTACGTTCTGTGTCAGAGTAGGTCACACGAGTAGACCTCGCTAGGTCACAGTAGTATAATCCCTAATAGTACGTTCTGTGTCAGAGTAGGTCACACGAGTAGACCTCGCTAGGTCACAGTAGTATAATCCCTAATAGTACGTTCTGTGTCAGAGTAGGTCACACGAGTAGACCTCGCTAGGTCACAGTAGTATAATCCCTAATAGTACGTTCTGTGTCAGAGTAGGTCACACGAGTAGACCTCGCTAGGTCACAGTAGTATAATCCCTAATAGTACGTTCTGTGTCAGAGTAGGTCACACGAGTAGACCTCGCTAGGTCACAGTAGTATAATCCCTAATAGTACGTTCTGTGTCAGAGTAGGTCACACGAGTAGACCTCGCTAGGTCACAGTAGTATAATCCCTAATAGTACGTTCTGTGTCAGAGTAGGTCACACGAGTAGACCTCGCTAGGTCACAGTAGTATAATCCCTAATAGTACGTTCTGTGTCAGAGTAGGTCACACGAGTAGACCTCGCTAGGTCACAGTAGTATAATCCCTAATAGTACGTTCTGTGTCAGAGTAGGTCACACGAGTAGACCTCGCTAGGTCACAGTAGTATAATCCCTAATAGTACGTTCTGTGTCAGAGTAGGTCACACGAGTAGACCTCGCTAGGTCACAGTAGTATAATCCCTAATAGTACGTTCTGTGTCAGAGTAGGTCATACGAGTAGACCTCGCTAGATCACAGTAGTATAATTCCTAATAGAACTTTCTGTGTCAGAGTAGGTCACACGAGTAGACCTCGCTAGGTCACAGTAGTATAATCCCTAATAGAACTTTCTGTGTCAGAGTAAATCACACGAGAAAACCTCACTTACACTTATCCCCAGCCCTACCTACCTTTTGTAAATTAAATTAGTTTTAAATTTATTATTATTAAAAAACAATCTGACACTTTATCCTAGTGGGTAGCGTGTCTGTCAACTTAGCTAAGAGTCCCGGGTTCGATTCCCGGCATGGACGAAACATCTATCATTGCTGAAATGTGGGTTTCCCCTTCCACAGGGATAAATTAACGGCCGTGGACTAGTTGTTGTGCCCATCCTAGTCTTGTTAGATTATAAGGCCAAAGAAGCTACAACAGGCCTAGAAAGCCGGTAGTGGAAAATAAATGGCTTGAATTTAAAAAAACTGACCCAGGCCAGAGGCTGGAAACAGTAACGGAAGCAAATTAATAAAAAAACAGCTCATTACTACTTGTTTGTTAGACTCCGATCCCACGTTTCCCCAGTCTTTCAGATAAACACTGTCACGAAAACGTTGCTAGTTTGCATCAAGCAATCACAAATATTGCGTCTTATTTCCAGAGAATAGTTCGGGTTTCATGTTTGAAGTTTGGCAAGCGTGATTCACATGTACTTATTATCTACTAAAATATCAATGTACAATAAGGAAGTCACGACATCTTGTTTTTCACTCGGAAAAACTTGTGTCAGCAGTAATAATAATAAAAAAGTTCCCTTGGAGCTTCATTACTCACATATGCGCGTTCCTTTTTTTTAAAAAACGTTTTAAAAAGGGCTATAAATGTTTAAGGTTGAATTTAGATTAAGTGTACCCGCATTTATGTGGAAGGAAAGTGGAAAACCACCCTCAGCACATCCAAACGGGATTCAAACCCCGATCTCCCCGTCATTAACATGTCCGTCTATTGCTAGAGAGACGCCTTAAATAAGTCGACCACTGAAGTGGGTAGCTCAGTAATATAGACCCACTTCGGTGGCCGCATGGTCTAACGCGCTACCCTTGCAGTAAGGTAGACTGCCGATGACGGGGAGATCAAGGCTCGAATCTCAGTTGGGTGTACTGAAGGGAGGAAGGGAAGTAAGATTTCCAAAATGGTTTTCCACTCTCCTTTAACGCAAATGCGGGTAGCCTACACTTCCTATAAATATAGCCTTCCTAATCCCTACATCATTAGTGTAATTAGTAGCCTACATAATGGTATAACCCGAACGGTTAGTAGAACGCGCTACCAACTGAATTAAGGTGTCGGGTCGTAGACATTACCGACGTAAGGGTTGGATGTTTATTGATGACACTGCCGTCTATGGATGAGAGTGAAGTTTGACTCGTTCGCCAACATAACCTAGTGGTCGTGTTACGAAAGCTTGCAATTTTCTATTTAGTTTTTATACGCCACGTAACATTAGCCATCACGGCAATACGCATTAAAAACACTAACTGGGTGCTCATAAGATATACTCCATTCACGGTAGGAATTACTCCCTGAAAGGTCTTTTTTCCTACCAATATCCTACTATATAATAGTTTTATGGTAGGGAAAAAGGCCTTTAAGAAATCAATTCCTACGGTGAATGGACTTTAAGTTTGGATGAAGAAAACACATTCAAATGGAGGTAGAGTGGGAAGCCATTTATGAAAATAAATAGCCACAGTAAGATGGTCCGGGATTAGAATACCAACCTCTCTAGCTATGACAATAACCTGAAAATTATATATTTCAGAAAGATTATGAATGCATGATTTGAAACATGAGTAATAATTAAGTGCTTCTTAAAGGGCTTAGTACTGGTTTGGACGGCTAATTTTATCTTGACAACAAACCAACAAAACCTATGTTTTTTATTTAAAATACACATGGCCTAGAAAGTAAATAATAATATGTTTCGATTAATCAACATGGTTAAGGGTATAAAACAGCCTTAGGCCTAAACGTGGGTATACAGAAACGGGTTCCACCATTATAAAATACTCGTGTAGTGTGATTTATTTTCTGTCAGCTCTTCACAAGGTACTCTCGAAATTTCTTGAATATATTTCCAGAGTATTCTGGAATTTAATGAATTTTCTCTTAATTTTAAAAATGTGTCATCTAATGCCACTATATTCTGAAAATGGAAAAGTGACACCCGGACACGGGAATCAAACCTTGAACCTTTGACTTAGTACACCAATGCTCTAACAACTGAGCTATCCAGGAATCGTCCCATGCCCAACATAAATATTAGCTTCGGCTATTTGATTCTTAAACATGCAATCCCTTACACTTATAATAATTGTACAAGTGGCAGAATTAAACCAACTACCGAGTTGAAGGTGGCTGCGTTATCTGATATCTCGTGATCCTAATAAAATCACACACTCGTAGCCGACGATTTCCCCACGTCCATCATAGACTCTGCCTTAAAATATGAGTGAAGAATGAGCATGATTACGGGACGAATCCTGGATAGCTCAGTGGTAAGAACATTTGCGTACTACGCCAAAGGGCCCGGGTTCGATTCCCGTGTCCAGTTGTCATTTTTCAATTTTCAGAATATATCTATATGGAGAATTCCTCACTAAAAAGCATAGATAATAGCTTCGGCTATTTGATTCTTATATAATGCCACTTGTTCATGACAGATATTGAGTAATATTGTTATCACTATATTAATTAAATTTAACTCTCTATTTGTACTGGAACTATGTTTTTTTTATTTTGTCAAAAAAAAAGTATTGCCACAAAAATTACAAAGAGACTGGCCATTTCTCGCGTCCCCTTCCATCCCACCTTAAACACGGTAACTTTCAAAACAATAATTTTATGATAATTTTCTCTCTCTTGCATTTGTAGCCTCTAGGGCTTTTTATACCTAATAAACTATGACTATACTGTTTCAGTTTTAAATTAATTATTCTGCTGTACATTATAAATCTTATTCACAACCTAGGATCATATACATTCAGAAGAAACTACCTTGATTTTCTTACGACTGGAAATTTGGAACACCTTTTAGAAAGAACAAACACATTTTTAAGCTTTTAACATTGATAACATGTTACTATATCATTAGTGTTATTTTAAAAGGTAATGAAAATATCTATCAAAAGGAAAATATATTTGACGTGTGAAGATGTTAAAGTAGAACTAAAAAATGTGGTCTTTAAGCGTATTGTTAACATTCATTACGTCCCATATTTATTTACAAATTCACATTAACTATAATTTTTTTTCCATTCTATATATAGTTTGATAATCCTTTCATTTTTAAATTAAAAATTCATGGTTTTGTATATTTAGAAATATATTTTTATATGAAAACTTCACAAACTACGTCAGCCGCTTGATTATACACGCAAAGCCTGGCATCCAATCCTCAAGGAATAGAAACAATCTGTGACTTGAAACTTACATGAAATTTTAAAGCAGCTGTGAACTTGAGATTTTCCTCTAGAGTCTTGTTTACACCGTGTTAATAATCCTAGTTCAGTTGAAAGGTATTTAATCCACAAAAAAAATGCACTTAAAAAACCACCACAACACTCAAGAAAGTATAAACATGTTTGTGTCTTGTTTTCTAACACTATAAACACAACACTGCGCACTCACTGCCTCTTTCTGTCTAAGACTGGCGCCAAAGTTGCTTCTCTGTCTCTCAGCTGTTTTGCGCATGCGCACAAGACACCTGTCACACCTCACCTGAGCTGCGCCTTGAGGAGGGTTACAGCCCTTTCACACGTTCAGGTTTCGCCGGTCAGGTTCCGGACCTGATAGAAACCTGAAGAGTGGTAGAACATTGAAGTAAATGAGACCTTTCACACTATCAGGTACCGGCCCGGCCCCTGATTGCAGCCGGACAAGTCGACTGGGCTGTCAGGTTCCCTGACGCCGGGTGGAGTTGTGGTGGGGTGTAGTTTGTAACGCGCGCTTTCACACTATCAGGTTTTTTCCCTGACCGGTTCAGTTTGGTTCCCCTAGTGACTGGAGTCTCACGCAAATATTGTGTTGTGTCTTGTTGTTTTGTGCAGTGTTTTGAGTAGTATCATTTTTTATTTTTTTTTGAGAATGAATATTGACATAGAACTCTTGATTTCGTCAGTTGAGAGTCGACCATGCCTATGGGACAAATCAAATAATGATTACAAGGACAGGGTTAAAACAAACATGGGGTGGAAGGATGTTTGCTGTGTCCTCCGAGAAGATTTTGAATTGTTATCTGACTAAGAGAAAACCGCCTTTGGTAAGTACGTGATTTTAATTACATAGATTTTTTTTTAAAAGTGTGCATATATACTTAACTTATACGCTACATTTAAGCTGGGGCATTTAAAATGTTACGGATTTCTTTTTGTAAACAACAATTTTTATAGAAATAGTGTTTATTTTTTAATTGGTATACATCTTTAATACCTCTTCAAAGTTAACTTTCTTTTTAAATTAGCAACATAATTATTTTATTACGGAATCAACGCAAAAAAATAAACAACTTTTGTGACAGTTTAGTCTGAAACATTTTGTACAGCTACGATTTTTCAAAGATATTTAACAAAACTAAGTGTAGATGCTATCTTTGATCATAAGTATTTTATAAAAACACTATGAATATTGTTTTTTAGTTCTTGGGTGACAAATGTCAGTCACGTGAATTTTATTAATTTGATGCCATAAAGTTTTAACATGAATAGAAGTGTAACAACAACACTTATTTATTGAATATGTTCAAAATGATGGTATTTTACAATTATTTTACGAAAACACTCCCAGATATTGGCTTCCCCCAAATGTACACATTGTTTTGTTAAATACTGTATATATGAAAATAGAAGCTGTACGAAAAACTAGTTTCTTGTACTTTTGTGCAACATAAGATTCAGTAAAAACATCCACGCCACAGTAGACGCATGGTCTAACGTACTACTAGATTGCCGAGGACGGGAAGATCAGGGTTCAATCCCGGTCAGGTGCACTGAGTTTTTTCCTAAATGGTTACGCGCTCTATTCCATGAAAATGCGGGTGCATTTTCTCTAAGTAACACCTACCTCATACCTAGCCCATTAGCGTTATTAGTACTTAGGCGTATAATCCAAACGGGTAGTAAGACCCGGTGTTAAAGAACAACAATAGGTTCCTCTTGAAAAAAAAAGAGTGGACCTTGAAATGAATTTGAATACATTCACAAAAAAAACTGATTTACCCCTTAAAACCAAACAATTTTTGACGGAACAGTTTTATTTGAAATGCGTTGTTTCCAAGATTTTTTTAACACTTTAATGCGCCCTCCTGACATTTAAAACGCAAAGTCAACTATATGTTCACCAAAAACTAAATGTACATAGTTAGTATGCCTTTATTTAAATAAATTGCACTATAATTAAGTTTTTCTGACCCTGCATGTTCATATTTTGTTCATTTGCCAAGGAACAGATCCATGTTCTGTTAAAAAGTAGTCTGCAAGTACACTTCTAACATTATTTGCTGCCATTCCTCCTCGAACTGATTGCTGAGATAATAGTTCTTCCAAACCATTTACTGTCAATGTGTCTTCAAATTTTACTCCATCTCTATCTCGAACAAAATTGTGAAGTATAGTACACGCTTTCACAATGTCCACTGCAAATTCAACCTCAACATTTAGTGGCCGATGAAATATACGCCACTTGTTGCTCAATATACCAAAGGCGCACTCTACATACCTTCTCCCTCTGCAATGCCTATAGTTAAAAACTCTTTTCTTCAAATCAAGAAGTTTCCCCCCAAAAGGACGAAGTAAGTGCCGGTGTAGAGCAAATCCCTCATCACCCAAAAAAAAGTATGGCATATCAATGTTTCCCATGCCAGGTAAAGGTTTTTCAGAAGGAAGTTCTAGAGAAGTGTCCAAAATGCTTCTCCACAAATTACACCGTCCAAAGATACTTGAGTCACAGTCTTTACCATATGACCCAACATTAACATACACAAATTTATAGTTTGTGTCCACCACTGCCATTAGGACCACAGAAAAGTAATTTTTATAGTTAAAATACAGCGAACCACTTTCGGAAGGTTTGATTACCCTGATGTGTTTCCCATCAACGGCGCCGATACAATGTGGGAAATTTGCTTTCTTTTCAAATCCAGATGCAATATTTTCCCACATCTCTTTTGAGGGTACCGGTATACACTCTTCTTGTAAGACTATGATGGCTTTACAAACTAATCTCACAGCACAACTTATTGTAGATATTCCCATACGAAATGTATAATGCAAATCAGTGAAGGTGCAGCCACTAGCGAAATACCTGAAAGAAAAAAGTTAATATTTACATCGTTAATTGTTTTGTTTCATTATTACTCAATGATATGACTAATCAAAACATTTATATTACTATTTTAATGCTATATAATGCATGGTATCTAATAATTTATTAATTAAATTCAAAATATTTCAGAAACCTTAGTATAGCCTAAAGCTTGTTGTTTTTAGAAGCATAACCTCCTCCTTTTTTTTCCAGGGAAAGACGTTATCAAAAAATGGAGCAACATTAGAGACTCTTTTCGAAAATATTTGAATCAACAAAGAGAAAAGGGATCAGGCTCAAGTGCTTTAAAAATGAAAAAATATGTTTATTACGAACAATTACTTTTTCTTAAAAAGATATTTGCTGAAAGACAAACCAAAGATTCTATCCCTCTAACAAATACAGAGGATAAATTAGGCGAAAGCATGGAAGATCCTCCTTCTGCTGCACAGAGATCATTCTCCAACACTACCACCGCCCACACACAATCCAGGAAAAGGAGGAAGATTGATGAGCTGGACGAGAAAATGCTCAAGGCTCTCGAGGAAAATGAAAATCATCATTTATCCTTTTTTAAAGGTATTTTGCCTGCAATCAAAGATTTTAATGAAGAAGAAACAATTGACTTCCAAATGGGAGTGTTACAATTGATCAAAGGCATTAAAAACAAAAGAGCAAATCCATATTCTCCTTCTTCTTCCCTGACTAACATTTCGCTACATCCGTTCATTCATAGCTCCACACCTTATCAGCAGACACCTCCAACTCCACCCCAACAGTTCTACCAATATCCCATTCAGCAGTTTTCTCGGACTGAGTCATTCCCTTCATTCCTTCCTCAAAAATCCCATCAACCCCTTGAACCTGTGTCCACAGCAACTCAAAGCTACCAGTGTTTGTCCTCTCCCTCTTCCTCATCCGTGACCTCCCCAATGGAATCTCAAATTATAGAAGTAGATTTTACATAACTCATTTTGCTTTTATTAAATTGTCATATTTTCATTTTCCGTATTTTTATTATTTGTATATTTTTGTAATATCTTAGATTAACTAGACTAAAACTTTAATAGAATACCATACCACTATAAAAGAGCCTTCAATAAATTAGTTCTTCCAAAATAAACTTAAAGCTTTGGGGTCTATTAAATAAAGAATATTAAGCTAATGTTTATGAGTTAGTAAAATGTATGTATTGTAAAAAGATAAGATATTTGGAAGAATAAACAAATACAGTATCTACATTTTCTTCTTCTTCTTACCTGATAGCTACCGCAATCATTTCTTTAGGTTGGATGCAGTTCCTCATTTTTGTGTTCTGACGCTGAAGGATTGGCTGTAATTTATCATGTAATTCTTCCATAGATGAAATTGACATTCGGAAAAAATTAAAAAACTTCTTTTCGTCACTTATGAGTTCCTCATAAAGAGTAGCAAATACACCATGCTCATCACGCTTTTGAAGCAATGGGTGTACCCAAATTGTCCTGTTTTGTCTTTTTTTATTACGTCTCCTACGAAAGTACCACATGGCAATAAGAATACCGCGATCCATGCTCAAAATCAGACTGAGAGCTCTCCCAGAGCTTGGGAAGAAAACGCATGTTAAAACCGGACCTGATGAAAACCTGATACAAACCTGATGCCACTTTCTTCTTCAGGTTTTAAACCGGCCCGGCGAAACCTGAGCGTGTGAAAGGGCTGTTACCACAGTCGAACATTCCATGCCGAAACGAAAAGGAGTTGGGGGTGGGGGGCACTATTTTTTTCCACCAAGGTATCCTCCACTTAATTTATCATTATCCTCGCGTCTTACTACCTGTTCAAATTATAAGCATAATATGTTATATAAATTAGTTTAGAGATAATCTGCACGCATTTTCGTGGAAGGAGAGTGGTAAACCATTTATAAAAAACCACCCTCTATATACCCAATTGGGATTCTAACCTTGATCTCCCCGTCCTCAGCAGGCCAGTCTAACAAGAGAGTGAGAACTTACCATTCGGCCACTGAAGCTTTGAAGCTTTTCAAATAAGCTTATAAGGAGGTCTGACGTAATTCTTAAACATGATTAGAGTTCAGCTTCTTTGGATTGGCAATTAAAAATAATAACCATTCCACGAATTGAATCCGGGAGCCTTTAGCTAAGTAGACAGACCTGTTACAGAGTGACTTAGGAAGAAGAACAAGTTCAAACACCGAACATAATATAATTAATTCCATTCCAGAAATAGGTTAATTTTACTAGTATTGTTGTTTGTTGGCATTAAATATTTTTTTCACGCGTTTTCGTCGGCCGTTATTCAAAGTGGAAACATAAGTTAGTAATCTATATTCAGCTTATCCAGCAGCTCTGTCAACTTAATCTCATCCATTAAAAGCACCATTGAACAAAATTTAGTTAGATAATCCGTGTCCACCAACCATCAAAAAAAGTTCGTTAGTGCTATTTACGTATGTGGGAGCTTCCAATAAACTGTATCACTAATGATTAGATTGAATAAAAAAGTTGTAGCTTTAATAGGTGGGGGAGGGGGTTAGGGGGGGGTCAAATTAATGGGCCTAGTCTACCTGTGCTTCTCTTCTTACTATCTATCCGGACTGATTTTTCTCACACATTTAATCACATCTTCAAAACCTTTAACAGATGGTCAGATTTCTAAATAACTGTTGACCGACACTGCAAAATTCCTGGGAAAAAATAGATGAATAGTCTTATTATTTTGTATCCTAATTTTTTTAAATAAAAGTACTAGCTTAATTTGGGATTATTTTTACGTTAGAGTGTGACAACATTGAAATATTTAAACCTGGCCCCCTCACTATTTTCAGTTTTCAATATGGTCCGGTCGAACGGGCTTGACACGCCTACCCTAGTGGAAACGATCTCAAAAAACCCGGTCAGGATTCGAACCCGGAACTCCCATCATCGGCAAACGAAACAAGACCTGACGGACATCTTTGTTCATCCGTCGGTCTGCGACGCTGGTTTTCGTTTCAGAGAGGTATAGTTTGTATCCCTAATTTGGATTGATTCTACCGTTAAGTGGTTCCTAAATTTAGAGTTATATTTTCAATACATAAACAAAACTAAGTAAGCTTCAGCAGACATTTAAATACTATTGCAGTTCCCCTACCATAAAGTATGCATAAAGGACCTGTGTTTGTACAAGTTCGACTCAATTCGAGAAGATAGATTGCGTGGAGCGGCGTGCGGAACCATCCTTCCTTTGCCTGAGAAAGTTTGTCGGTCTCTTGTGACGTACTCTAACTTACACAGATGTTTAAATTATGTAGTTTCCCACGGTTTTCCGGTGGCCCTGTCCCTAGTGCATCAGGGTGACCCACGAAGGACTGGTGTGACCCCGAAACCTGAAAACACGATCTAGCAAGATTGATCGAAAACGCAGTTAGCAACACACAAAATTGGCAGGTGTATTATTGTTATATAGCACAAGATTGACGAGTGTATTATTGTAATATATAACAAGATTGAAAGGTGTATCATCACTATGTATAGCAAGATTGGCAGGTGTATTACCGTTATATATAACAAGATTGACAGGTGTATTACCGTTATACATAACAAGATTTACAAGTGTATTATGTTGTATATAACAAGATTGACAGGTGTATTATCATTATGTATAATAATATTGGCAGGTGTATTATCAGTATGTTTAACAAGATCGACAGGTGTATTATTATTGTGTTGCAAAACAAGATTGACGTGTGTATTATGGTTGTAACAAGATTTACAGGTGTATTATCAGTATGTATAGCAATATTAACAGGTGTATTATTGCTATACAGCACACGACTGTCAGATGTTTACAAACTATGTATCACAATACTGACCTGTAAACTCCCTTTACACAGAAAGGTAACATTCTTACCTTGACTTATTACACTATGGCCATATTTTATAAGCTTCCCCATAGTGAAACAATGCAAGGTAAGTTCGCTGTCTTTCAGAGCAAATGGAGTTTACCTGAATTATATGTGGTATATGACTGACAGGTGCACGCATGTTTTGTATCATAAGAATGGCAGGTGAAGGCATCTAAGGTTAGGCCTATATGGGTAATTCTAGAGGAAGTGCACCAGCATGAGCGTGAAGAGTGGATGAGAAAACCACTTCCATGGTACCCAGCCGAGATTCGAACCTAGATCTCACCTTCACCTGAGATCCAATATATTCTAAATGTAATGTCTTAAGCCACGTGTTTAACAGGTATAAGTTAAAATATTAAATAATTTAGCCGAGGTGTAACTAGTTTGTAAGTATTTCTCAGAAAGTGTACACAAAATTCACTAATAATAATAATAATAATAATAATAATGACAATGATGATGATGATGATAATGACAAAATAAATCGCTGCATAGACCAGAATGAATACTGGAAATAGCTAAAACACTTTAAATACACACATCAGGGTATATTTACTCATTGTAACACACATCAGTGTAGATTGACTCATTGTAACACACATCAGGGTAGATTTACTCATTGTAACACACATCAGGGTAGATTTACTCATTGTAACACACATCAGGGTAGATTTACTCATTGTAACACACATCAGTGTAGATTGACTCATTGTAACACACATCAGGGTAGATTTACTCATTGTAACACACATCAGGGTAGATTTACTCATCTAACACAAATCAAGGCAGATTTACACATCGTAAATTGCCCTGGCAGTTTACTACTCGCCAACTGGACTGTTATTTAACAGGCGAGAAGGAGTATTTTAATATTTCACTTGATAAAAAGTGATCCCAGATCTTAAATTCTGACCATCGAGGTGGGGATGCGGGGAACACAAGAAAAGACCGGTGTTTTTGCAGGGGTTTTTTAATAGCAAAACTTTTTTGGTCAAAATAAATCAAAAATTACTTCAATACCAACATAGAGCTTAGTTTTATTCACATGCTGATATCAACATTTGTTAAATATCTCTCATGAGCATAACGGCATTAAGAGAAAAGGTTTTCGTGAAATTCCAGGACATCCTTGATAGATATTCAAAAACTGGTGATATCACCATGTGAAGAAAATTAAACCCTATGTTTGTATAAAAGCAATATTTGATTTATTTTGACTAAAAAAGTTTTCCTATAAAAACTGGAAAAAACACACCTTTTCCCGCGTCCCCTACATCCCCACCTTAACTAGACAAGTACTGCCTGTACCCACCTGGACCATGGATGTGTATTATTATTATTATTATTATTATTATCATAATCAATATCATTATTATTGCTTATTTTTAAATACCTACGATTTACTGCTCTTTAGTTTTTTTTTGTTCCTATCATATTCATTTTATATTTTTTCGTAAAGCTACGGTTACATTGGATAATAATTCGTACGAAAAATGATTCGTAAGAAATCTTACGAACCCTCACGAATTCTTACGAAGTCACATAACAAGTAAACAACTCAATATATTTGTATGTGTGTGGTTAAAATTTCTTGCAATATATTCTTACGAGTTCGTACGATTTTTTTATGCGAACAAAATGTTTTGTTTTATCATCAGATTTCGTAAGAAAATAGAATTTTTTGGAGTCAAAATAGATTTTGAGGAGCTAATATTATTTGTTGCTGATAGGAGATCATTATAGGATAAAAAATGTAAGCAGTACGATAATAAACATATTTATTTAATTTAGCACCACGTCTTACTACCCGTTCGGATAATACACTTAAGTACTAATTACGTTAATAAGCTAGGGATGTAGAAGGTTTAATTTAGAGGAAGTGAACCCACATTTACGTGGAGGGAGAGTGAAAACCCATTTAAGAAAATCACCCCCAGTTCACCCTACCAAGATTCGAATCGCGATCTCCTAGTCTTCGGCAGTCTAGCTCAACACGAAACTAGCGCATTAGTTAACTACGCCACCGAGGTGGGTCATAATAACGAGCTGAACAATAAATTATGGAAGGAAATGGCAGGTAACATGAAATCAACAAGTAAATAACATAATATAATATATTTTAATTGTTCATTGGAGAAAGAAACTATGTCAAAAATACTATTTTGCGCGTTTCTTGGATCTGATATATTTATAAAGGAGTCCTCATCTCCCCGTCATAAAAATTATCACTTATTCTGTGGCAATAGACACTTGAAAGTTAATTGCCAAACTTACAAAAGTAAGCCACCTATCCCTATCTCAAACTGGTTACATCCATTCCACCTGACTGCACCCTATCCCTATCTTGAGCTAGTTCTATCCAGTTCACCTCATTACACCCTATACCTGCTAGCTCTATCTATTCCACCTGACTATACCCTATCGCTATCTTTTGTTATTTCTATCCAGTCCACCTCACTACATCCTATCTCTTTCAGATCCATTCTAATGTTAACCTACCATCTTCGTCTAAGTTTTCCAAATGGTGTCTTCCCATTAGGTTTGCCAGTCAGTACCCTGAACAAGGTTCTAGATTCTCCCATTCGCGCTGCATCTCCTGCCCACCGTAATCTACGAGACCTGATTATTCTAACAATGTCTCGTAATGAGTACAGGTTATGTAAGTTGTAACTCATGATTATGTAACCTACTTCACTCCCAAGTAGCCTAATTAAGTTTTGGACCAAGTATCTTCTTGAGCACCTTGTTTTCGAACACACTACATTAATTTTCGTCATATATAAAGATTCTTCTCCTTTTATCAAATGTATAAAAATTTCAATCCCAAACAGGTCCTTCCATACATTTATTTAAGTTCAGGGTATGTTGATGTGGAGAAAATGATAAACAAACTTTTAGTCCAATAGTTATTCTGTATAAGCCCTATCAATTAATCGATAATGTATATAATCGATGGTGTTTGTTGTAGATATTTTCTGTTACTGCTAACAAGCGATTAAATTAATAAACTATTTTTGAAAATCATAAATGGCCGCTTACTCAAACGTTATATTAATACACTATTTCATAATAAACATAGATTTTATTTAATTATAATTATGAGAATTTGTTCCAAAACTTGGAATTCCGCGTATAAAATAGCTCGTTAATTTTATTTCGAAAACATTAATATATGTAAAGTTTTTACTTTGAACACGAAACAAATGGTTATTAAATGGGATTTTTCACATGTTTCGTTAAAATGCGGCTCGCACAAAGTAGGCGTCCTTAGTTTTTCCTTTAACTTACTACATTTAAATTGGTTATTATTTGGTGAACAACTTGGTAGACATGTTTGATTTGTATACAAGAACGTTTACAGGAAGGAACTTTTAGAAAATATAATATTTTTTATTTAGCCTATTATTAGTATAATTTCATAAGTAAGTATTGATACTATCTTTTGAAAAGCGACTGCCGAACAAATGACTTGACGTATGATTATATGAACATTGTTTTAGTAATTTTATAGATGTAAAAAATTCCTTCTTATTTAAATCAGAACGTAAAACAGTTTATTCAGTTTTAGCATCGCGTCTTACTACCCGTACAGGTTTTATAATTATATGCCTATGTACCAATTATACTAATGTATTATAAATTAGAAAGGTTTAATTTAGAGGAAATACACCCGAATTTGCTTGGAGGGATACTGTAAAACCACTCTCAGCTCACCTGACCGAGATTGAGCCCTGATCTCCCTGTCTTCCTGATAGACTAGCCTATTGTGAGAGTAGTGCCGTAGACCATGCGGCCACCTAAGTGGGTGACAGTTTATTCAGGAGTTTTCTGAGAAGCTGGTAGAGTACACTCTAATTCAAAAATATCTAGAAAGAAATAACACCTGCATGAGGGAATCTAGCCTGGGACTTTTAACTTAATGCATCAATGAATTTACCATTTTGCTATCTATACTCTAGGGTCTAGAGCATTGTATATATATATATATANTATATATATATATATATATATATATATATATATATATATACACTCGCTTTGCTCGTTGCGGGATCCGCCCCTAAACCCCCGGTGAGTTTTCTTTGTAAGTGGATGTAATCTAATGTAATTACAGATCCATTTTTTGACCGGTCTTACCGTTTAACCTCAAGAGACCTCCAAAGAAAGGTCCGCACCGACTTTAAAAGTTGCTCCGAAATTTTGAATTTTTTCCGGGAGTCAATTTTTTTTTTTACTTTTTGGAATTTTCCCGTCGGTTACAGGCTAGAAGCTATAGGTTGGCCATATTTCAAGTTTCTATCTCGTCTGGAAGTGGGTAAACATTAATGCCAGTGAGTGAGTCAGCCATGTGGCTTTATAGTAGTAAATAATTGTATTTTGTTATCACCGCGTTAAGGTTCTACGCATAGATGATAAATTAGCCTAAGGGGGAAAGGACAAGGAAGGAATCATTTTAGAGGAAATATACCCACATTTGCTTGGGAGGAGAGTGGGAAAACATTTAGGAAAAAACCCTCAGTAGACTCAACCAGGATTAAAACCACGTTTTCGGTAGGCCAGTCTATCATGAGATTGACGCCTTAGACCATACGGCCACTGAAGTGAGTAGCATTGTATCATATAAGGTTAGTTTTATTATTATCATCATCATCATCATCCAAAATTGTTTTCTTTCAGTCACTTTTACAAGCTCAGCCTCTTTATGAGTTCTATCCGGAGCTTAAATTCTATTTTTTTGGATTTTATTTTTATTACAAAATATGAAACAAGTTATTTAAGGGACTCCCCTTTAAAACAGTATTTTAACTTAATTCTCTATTTTAAATATTTAAACTTACACTGTTATTCCTTATTAGATTTTACCTGAATAACTGTTATATTAATTATTACTGTAGTTCACAGTGTCGAATTTTTAGTCTCCATTTTCTAATTTAAATCCATGTTTTAGGCTAGTGGTTCTCAAAATTCTTAGTCACGTGGACCCTCTAACCAGGGAACAGATGGTTTGCGGACCCCTTGATGTAGGATAAATGATTTAAAAAATTATAGTCATAAACTTAGGGTATAGTATATGGATAAATTAGTCATAATGTATTTTTAATGTAAATATAATCACAATATAAATGCAATTAAAATAAATGTAGATATTATATTTGTACATTTTTAGACATAATTTTTAAAAAGAAATGTAAAAAAGAAAAAGAAATGAAAAGAAATATAATATGTATTCTATTTGTACATTTATGATCAATGATAAGTTATGTGAGGAATGCAACTGTTTGTGTGGCTTTACAATACCATTGAAGTCTGTATAAATTTTAATGACCATCTCCTTAAATCTCATTCCACACTAAGACGATTTAATTTCATCATTTTTTCACACCACAAAGAGCAGAAAAGGCTTTCCAGTGGAAAATAAGGTGTTGGAAAAGGCATAAAATGCTTCATTGCGTTTCCTGAAAGTTCTTTATGATGGTTGACGATAAAACTAATATAAAAGTGAATTTACAAATTCCCTTCTCAAAGACTTGAGCTCAACCCCCCATTTTTCGGCCTCACTTCCTCGCCGGGATTTAATATGGTAGGGCATCTCCATTGTGTTTAGTAGATAGCAGCAATACCCTTTTATATAAAATTGTATAAGATCTAAAAATATATATAAAGTTATGTCACAAGTTCCCTGTACGATTTCGTGGATCCCCCGGACGAGCCTCGGGGACACCTGGTGGTCCACGGACCCCACTTTGAGAATTTCTGCTCTAAGGAGAGATGATCTTGTGGTTTAGGGGTAAGGTGTCATACTTGTGTGCTGAGGGTCTGGGGTTCAATCCTTGGTCCCGGCACAAATGTATCTGATTGTCAAACCCTTCTTTCACCTTTGACAAGAAGTGCATTGATCACAACTTGTGAATGTGTTGAATGCCAGGCCTCCACCGTGGTTCGGATCTCCACGTTAAACTGTAGGTCCTCCATTTCATCTCACAATCACTCTACCATTACACATTAACGTAAGTGCGTACAACCCGAACGGGTAGTAAGATGTGGTGCTAGTAATAATAATAATAATCATCATCATCTGCTCTAAGACAAGGGTCGCCAACCTTTTTTTTGGGCCATGATCGGCTTGTAAATTTATCAAAGGCCCCGCGAACACCCATCGTTTCTTCATTCTATTTTTACATATATTTTTTGTCCATAAATCTTATATATAATTTTTAGGTTCGATAGTTTCTCAATTTCTTGTTTGTGTCCCAATTTTTTTGGAAAAAAAAATGTATAGAATAAATAAAATGTACATTTCCAAGTTAAACCATTTGATTTTCTTCTAACAATAGCGATTATGACCGATCAAGGTTATTTTGGTCACACTAAAATGTTATTAGAATGTTCTTGACACATCATTTTGTGAGTTTAGAGGACTCAAAAGATAGACTTTAATGACGTTAAGGTTTTCTTAAGTGATCGACTTAAAATGTCCATGAGATCATAGAGAAAGGAACATACATTTCTCTATGATGAGATCGACTAGTTGCCGACCCCTGCTCTAAGCTCTAAGGTGTCACTCTCGCAATAGACTGAACTACCGATTAATACCGGTCAGGTGTACTGAATTTATTTTCTTAAATGGTTTTACACCCTCCCACCACAAAAAATGTGGGTACACTTCTTCTAAATTTAACCTACCTCATCCCTTACATATCAGCGTAATTAGTACACAAGCGTATAAACTTAAAGGGTAGTAAGACCTGATGCTAAAATAATTGAAATTGAATTTTGTTTTACATCTTACTACCCGTCCGGATTAGCCGCACATTTACATTGATGCGATAAAAAAGAGGAAGGTATAATTTAATAAAAAAGTACTCTTATTTGCGTGAAGGTAGAGTGAAAACCCGTTTAAGAAAACCCACCTCAATATACACAGATGGAATCCAAAGCCCAACCTCTCTATCAAAAAGCAAAATAAACACGATACTAACACCTCTGTATGTGTAGCCACCGATTCGGGTATTAATGTGTTGACATTCTCACTGACCCGCTCACTCCCAATTACATCAATTTGAACAACTTCTAAGAACCAATTATAATATTTTACTTTCCTGCCCAACTTTTTACATTAACGTTCCAAGGCCAATGAAACTATTTAATATTGGTGGGCATAGCTCGAAGGCATCTTTTAGTAAACGACCTACGTCACGGCATGTAAGGGCCCCTCGTACTTTCACTTTCAACAACGAGATTATTCCGCAGGGTTCCCAACCGTACGGACAAACAAGACCACCATTTCCTAGTGGCGTAACTGTGGCAGACTTGTAAAAAAACCGAATCGGTTATTCGAACGTCTCATACCATTTTTACATTATTAAGGAAGGGAAATCTTGCAAGTGGAATTCAATCCATACACGCCCGTTAGGCACGGGACTAACTATTCCCTTTTCTTTTCACTGTAGCTCAACTTAAGGAGGATATTACCATCCGTTACAAGATACCTTATTTTGTTTCGTCTATCAGTGCACTAGCAAACGGACGATTATCATAGTACTACAGCCCAATTTTCATAAGAAGGGCCCTTCTGACAGAAAAAACTAATTTGATCTACTTTCATGCAGCCATACGTTAAGCCATGTAATCTGGAGTTGTCACTTTTAATACGTATTAACAATACCTATAAAATAACATTAAGAAAATTATAAAATGTTTTGACCGCAGAAAAAGTTTGTATTTTCTAAAAGCCCGTTCTTGTAAAAAATTAGAGTATTTAGATAGTTGGATCACCATTAGAAGAACCTTTCAGGACATAATTTTATTTAACCACTAAACAGCTGTGTAGGATTATTTTAATGATTTTGTAGTACTGTCATTCGAACAGTAATTTATATATACGTAAAAGGATATATATATATATATATATATATTCTTTTACGTAGGGGAAGACTTTAAGCAAACTTTTTTTTACTATTGACATTCTGTTAAACCCAAATAACTAAGAGATACAAATGCAAACATAATAAATACAGATACTAGAGCACACAATATATAAAAAAATAATTATCAAACAAAAATTTAGAGATATAGATAGGTGTACAATACACCCTAGTCATCATCATAATCATCATTATCAGCATCATCATCACCATAATTATCATAATATTCATAATTATCATAATCATCGTCATCAACTATTTCAACATGTGGCCGGACCAGATTAGTAAAATACCTCCATCTTCCTCTACCCTTCCACCACTCATTCTCCTTTAATTCCTTCAATTCTTCTCCTCTCACTTGCAAACTTTCTGTTATCTAATCCTCCCGTTTCTTTCTTGGCCTTTCTATCGGCCAACACACTAGTAAATGAGTGCAAATGAAAAATATAAATAATAGCAGAAGTAATACACTTTGTTACAGCAACTTAAAATAAATTTTAAATTAGAATCTTTATTCTTTAGAAGGGTAGGACTATCAAAATAGCATAACAAACACGTCATGCTCATTTAGTCTAGTTTTCTGGTAAAGGGAAGGTTAGAATTTGAATCCCGGCTAGATGTGTTGAGGAGGGTTTATTCTAAATGGCTTTTCACTTTGCCTTCACACAAAAAGGGTACGTTTCTTTTAAGATTAAATCCCACCTTCCTCAACCTTACTCCACTATTCTAAGTTGAATTCAGATAAACCGGATGGGTAGTAAGTCTTAGTGCACAAATAAATTATTAATTTAGTAAAATATACTAAATAAATGGTATGGTGTACCGCACAGACTTTCTTTTTTATCTAAACATGGAAACATTTGCTTAAAGCTCATAATATATTATGTGAAATAAAATAATTACATTGTTGCAGAAACATTATGGAGCACATAACAACACATTACACCAAAGAGCACACATGAAATAATATACAATTTTACAGAAACATAAGGAGAAACATCTCGAGTCTGCAAAGAGCATATCAATTTTCCAGACCAGCATTTTAAAAATATATCTGTTCATAGCTCTGAAACTATTGGTTTAAAAAAATATACTTCAAATAAAAGTTGTTTATTGTTAATAGTCCTCTAACTTTTTAACGATCAATTATTTCGTATCTCAAATTGTTGCAGAAATATGATAAAAAATTAGAAATGTCTGCATGTGTAAAGTAACCTCAAAGTCGTTTTCATGTGAAAATAAGATGCGCATTTTTTAGACAGTGTCTGTACATGTGTTTTAATCAAATTATTCAGAGAAAATTCCGAGAAAATCGATTTTTTTTCTCTTATTTCTTTATGTAAATTACTCTTGATTTTGGGGTTGGATAGTTAATTCCATAAAATCCCACGGGAAACTTTATTAAACCCCTATATACCAAGTTTTAGCTCAATCAGTAAAATGGCTTAGAGGCAATAGGTCAAGATACAGACAAACAGAAAGATGACACCACGAGAACTACTTTTTTTTGTTTCAGAGGGTCATGAAAGTCGACAATCACCAAAATCTCAAATCATATATGTATTTTTTCTACGATCACAATACTTCCTATCTTCGAGGGGGCCACAATAAAGTAAAAATTCGAGACCTACTTTTGAATAGTCCGAATATAAATCGACGCTCTCGCTGGATGGGAATCTTCCCCCTAAATAACTTTCTTCTCTGCTCCTCTGAAGCTGTTTACATGCAGAGCAGAGGCTCCGTTACTCTAAGAGAAACTTTACGTGTGAATTATTCATGTGGCACGCACCATATACTCTAATGTGTGTTATTCTGATGGTAACTGCCTCATTGACACATTTGGGGTGTTATGCTGGTAGTGTTCCGAGAGGGCTGGAAGGGGGGGGGAGCACTTAACCTCTTTCGCCGGAGCAGGAGCCACCCTTAGCAGACGTGGGACCATAGGCAAACTTTGTTTGAGGGGCTCCTAGCTATGTGCCTACCTTTCCCTTCCCCCATATAAAAATTTACTTTACATCTATTACTATTTCCAGTCCGGGGTCTGGGTTCGTTTTTTATTCAAGACATATTTTCCACTACCTGCTTGCTAGGACCGTCATAGCTTCATATGACTTATAATGTAACTTAAGACTAGGACAAACACAACATCCAGTCCCTACCCTGTTAATTTATTACTATGAAAGGGTAAACACACATTTCACCAACCATGCATTTTTGATCATACTGGGTATCAAACTCGGAACACTTTACTCAGTAGTACTCAGTACTCAGTTGTACTACTATCAACTGAGCTAAGGTGTTGGATCCCCCGAATAAAAATTAAAAAACCTTTGTTTTTGTTTAATGTAATTACAGTGGTTTGCATCTATAAATCCATTTTAAGTTTTTTAAGGTATCATGAAATTCTCTTAAAGGTAAATACATACAGGGTGCTCCCGGTTTAAACGGCTAAGCTTTGGGAAGGGGTGGTGGATCGAAACACGAGATCAACATTTATTTTGAAGATTTGCTCGTTTTCGCTTCATTTTCACGTAAACAGAAAAAAAAACTAAATACAAACAAAATAGGTAGGTATTATATGAAATATTTTATTTACTTATTTTGTTCAAATTCACAGCCTCCAGCCCGGAGACAAATATTACACCTAACAATGAAAGAACGAGTGTCTGATCGACATTGTGAGATTGTTCCTTCGCACGCTTGCGTTATCCTTTATCGTAATGATTGAAGATCATTAACAGGTACTCATACACTTATTGCTTGAGAGCTCCCCATACAAAAAAAAAATCTAATGGCATTAAATCGGATGTACGCAGAGGCCAAACCACAGGCTCAGCAAGAATGATTCATATTCCAGGAAAATTAATATCAAGCCATTGCTGAAGACCTCTTAGAAAAAAAAGAAAAAAAAAGTGTTCTTATTTATTTTTTTGCTGATTACCTGAAAAGGAAGCTAAAACACACCGTAAACCTCCAAAAGACATATAGAATTTATTTTTTGATCCAATACCATTTCCCAAAGTTTAGCTATTTAACCCGGGAACAATCTGTGTATTAATGCTAGGAGGTCGTATTTATTTATATATATAAGGGTTGAATCCTCCCCGACCCTTGGTTACATTTTCTTACCCAAAGAACTCGATCTGTATAAAGGTTCAATAAATAACTGTACCCAGTTTGAATTAAATCGGTTAAGGAGTTAAAAAGTTATAATGAGACATATCCACCGCAAACATACAAATATAAATCAGTGGAGTTAAAACGGAGAACTCTACTTGACTCGTTCAATAAACCAAACCACATGATTATGTTTTTATACTCTGACAATATTTTGTAGATTGACTATACAGAGGGAGTCGAGTTTTTTTAATTGTTGGGGGGGGGGNGGGGGGGGGGGGGAGGCAGATAACTGGGGACCCGCAAAGTTTCCTCGGGGCCCCACGTCTGTTAATGTCGGCCCTGATTACAAGTATTATAATAGGCCTAATTTTTGAAGGCATAAGATTATTGAGTAGATATATAAGAACTATTTTTAAAAAAATAAGCAAGAAATTTTACGAAAACGTAATTCTTTATTAAGATTAACAATTAATTAACTATGCATCCAACCTCACCTCATATTTCATTTACTTATATACGCGCTAAAATGTATTTATTAAATAACAAAAACATGTAAATAATTGAAAAAAAAAGCTTAATTAATACGGCCATGTTTTATTTGAGTAGAATCCCTATAACACAAAGTTCATTTCGAGTACATTTACAAGTTGCCAGTACTGATGTTAAACGACAAAAATATTAATAACGTTCACAAATAAAATTAAATAATCCTTCATATTGCCGCTCCGTTTACATACAAGAGCTTTCACTTATTAGGATTTGAAGGCAAAGTAATCGAGGATTCGAAAACTGAGCTATTAGGATCGATTCTTTCAATACCAGTAATAATCAATGGTATTTGAGATCCTTTAAAAAAATCCTACAAGGTACACCCGATCGGGATTCTAACCCCGACCTCCCCATCACCAGTATATTATAGTTTTATTTTCATAGCAAGCCCGTTATTTGAAAACTGGAAACTCATGTTGCCACAATGACGGAAATAAAAATATTACAGATGTATTTACGTTCTTAGTCCGTTCAATTAATTATGTAAAGAAACTAAACAGTAATCCTCAAGGCAGCACTGATAATCGTTGCAGACGTTTATAAATCCAGGATTATTAATTAAGAAGCTGTATGATATATTTTAGTATTATTTTCACCAAAATGTAGGCATTGATTAGATAAAATTTTGGATTTTAAGTTTAACGCCTTTTTACTTTCTCGCTATCTTACAGGTAGAGAAAGTATAGTGATCGTCAAAAAAATCGAACTCAAGATTTTGATGAACCTTGAAGTTTAATGACCCCCGAATCCAAAAAAGTTGTTTTTGACTTTCCGTCTGTCTGTCGGTCTGTCTGTCTGTACCTCCAACTAGAGCCTAAACCATTTTACCGATTGGGCTAAGACTTGGTATCTAGAGTTTTCGTAGGGTCTCCCCGAGGGTTTTTTGGAATTAGATATCTAACCCTAAAATTGAGGGTAGTTAACTGATGGGCAAAAAGAATAAAAGTCGATTTTCTAAAAATCGGCTATAACGATTTTGATTAAATTTCATTTATAAACATTTATAAATATTACAAACAAAATGGCTTCTCTCAATATTTCGGCGAAATGACTTTAAGGGCTCCGGTCTGATGCGTAAATGATCTTTTTTTTTATAATATCTCCTAAACTATTTGAGATATGAAATTACTTATCGTTACAAATATGTAGGTCTCTTTATAATACAAAATTTTATAGGAAGCATAATTTTATAAAACCAACAACTTTCAAGCTATACGTAAATACATATATATATATTTTAACTTTTCGAACACAAAAGGTAAAAGTATTGCGACCGCAAAAGAATATCTAACCTGAAATGTTGATGGATGTCGACGTCTCAAGACCGTCCAAACCCTAAAAAGTGGTCTTTGCAATGACATCTGTTTGAAATTAAAATTCAGAGTATTTTAAGAAGGGCGAAAAGTGGAATAATCGATTTTCTCAAAATCGACTCTAATGATTTTGATTAAAGTTCGTATTTGGGTGTTGATTAAGATTATAAATAAACTGTCTATTTTAATTTTACCATAAAAATTAGTTTTAGGGTACTTTAAAGGAGCAGAAACTTCCGTATCTCCGCAACTATTTGAGATACTAAATAACATATCATTGCAAAATTTTAGTTCTATTAAAAATAAAAAACATTTTTATAGATCCTTTGAGATATTGGCAAATATATTAATACAATTTTGTGAGCTTTAGTTGTAAAGAGATGATACTTAGGTTTTAACGCAATAATTCCCCAATGTCATAGAATAATTAAATATAAGTAAGTCTTTAAAAGTTTATGTTGTTTTTCCTTAAACTTCTTAGGAGAAATGTTTGTACAACAATGATTTATAACCATTTTAGACTCAATAGTCAATATTTACATTTTTTATTGGTCAAAATTTTAAATGAGGAATTTAATAGCAATGCTATGGCATGAAGATTTGCAACCCCTATTAAAATGTCGAAAATGTTAACCGGAAGTTGAAATTTTAATACGAAGTGTTGACCCTTGTGGACCCAATATTGATCTTTTTTATCGGTCCAAACATAAAAATGACATTAATTCTTTAAAAAAACGGGACTAAAAAAACGTTTTACATAGTTATAGTGCAATTTATGCTCGGGTTTGCTAGTGTATATTATTTAGTTTCACATAAATTACGAGTTTTGAGCAAATATCTCCATTTTCAAACAATAGAGCGAGAAAGTCCGTGAGGAATTTCGTACCATTTATTTTTAATGTGTGATAACTTACATAAAGCCCTATAAAACAATCCCACATTATCTTAAAATGATTTTTGTGAACCTATCAAAACATGAATTTATTTGATTGAAGAAGGGTAGATCTAGGTTTATTATTTTTAGCTTTAATTTAGGAAGTAAAAATTTTCGCGTAAAGCATCGTTAGTTAAAAAAAATTAACTCAAAATTTCAGTCGGTTAGAAGTGTGCCGATAATGTTTGCCTACATTTTGTTGAAAGCAATATTAAAAAATATCAAACAACTTCTTAAATATTGCGGGATTTCTAAATATATGAAACCTAGTTAGTACCCTCAAAGAAGTGTTATTGGAAGCTTTTGATACATTTTGGATGAAGATTTTATTTAATAAACCAAATAAGAAATTTCTATAATACAACATTTTAATGACCATCAATTTAAGTGGGAAGGCTAAGAAATGAGAAAAAAAATTCGGTATTTCTGCAGTTCTTAAAGCAACAAATTTGTGTTGGGCCAAAATAAATCAAATACTGCTCCAGTAGAAACATAGAGATTAAATTTATTCACGCGATAATGTCAATAGTTCTTGAATCTCTGTCGTGAGATTAGCGGATTTAGATAAATAAGCTTTTTAAAGTAAGGAAAAATGGTGTCACTAAAATCTAGGCCACCCTTAAATATCCAGGAACTTTTTAGATTATCGTGTGAAAAAAATTAAATTATCCGCTTCGGTGGCCACGTGATCTAACGCACTACTCTCGCAGTAGACTAGACTGTCGATGTCGGGGAGATCGAGGTTCAAATCTCGATCGGGTGTACTGAGGGTAGTTTTTCCAAAATGGTTCTCCACTCCCCACCAAATGCGGGTACACTTCCTATAATTTCAACCTTACTCATCCCTTAATCCTTAGTACATATTCATACAACCCAAATGGGTAGTAGGACGCGGTGCTAAAAGAAAGATTTGATATAAAAACTGTGAACACCCCTTTTCTCGCGTTTCCTATATCTCCTCCACCTTAGCTCGTGTTCCCTACACTCCCACCTTAATGTTTGTGGTAGAAAGTGTTCTTCCTATAAAAATCAGGGTTTAGACTAAACGGGCCCGCCATTCTGTCCACGTGCCCACCGATGCGGGTCACTCCTCAATGACCACGGCCTTACATGGGAAGTGCTCTATTTAAATTATAAAGAGTGCCCAAGTGTGGAAAGTGAAACCACTTTCTCCGGGTCAAACCAGCCTGCTCGTCGTTACCATACGTGAACAAGTGTCAAGGAGAGGTGGGGGGGGCTCACAACAATGAGAACGAGACCTCAGAGGTGCCGCGAGCAGTAGTATTGAGAGTGAGACATAATGTGACCCGCAACTTCAAGATATCGCTCGGAGTATCTCACTCTCCATTCACACAGTCTGCTGCCGCCGGTGATGTAACTATAACCCATGGGACTGGTACGGCTGGCAGCAAAGATAGCGTACAGTCCAATGTGCATAGGAAGGACCTTTTAGAAAATATAACACTGATCGACATTGATAACGTTTTACTATGTATATATATTTACCACCGCCTCTGACTACCTGTTAAGGCTATGCGCATGTGTACTAATTACGCCACTGAGTAGGGGATAAGGAAGGCTGTATTTACAGGAAGTGTACTCGTGCTCGGAAATAACCTCATGGCACATTTTAAGAGAAGAAATAACATGGGAGTAAAACCTTCCAAGATACCCCGCAACCCCTCCTCCACCCACCGGCTGCACATATATAGAAAAAAACACCTCTTCCCTCCCTCCGAAATCACTTCTAACTTTCCACACCACCAGTACACACCAGCTAGCTCCTTCTCTCTCAGACACAACATTCCTTCAGGCCCAATACGTTTCCCCTCTCAACTCCAGCCATGCCCCTCCGAACGTCCACGGGGCGATTGCATTACATCCCCTTTAGTTCGAGATAATCGGATTCCATGGGATCACATCAAATGTGACTTTTCATCCATCATACGCCAAGTGACTCACCCCCGAGGAAGATGATAGTCCGGCGCTCAAGCCCCAACCAGAACCACCCCCCAGAACTACCGCCACACCTGAAACAACCCTTGCGGCCACATTCCGTCAATTACAAGGGCACGCACCTGTCCAACTGCCCCCCTTGGACGTCAATAATGGTGACATTTATTGGCAGAGACAATACCACTAAAAATCTACTCCTTCAAAGACTAGATTGACAGGGACCTTAGACAGAACTACAGAACACCAACACATCCCAATGTTTAGCTCCCGGTGACGTGGAACCAGAGGAGGATCTGAGAATACTGCAGACGCTATGATCCAAGACTCGTACCTCCTCCAAAACTACCAGCCATCTTCAAATATGTTGTTTCCCCACCTCCAAAAATTATCTCATACTACCCTCGGCCAGAATATCACCATCATCACCAGCCCCGAGTCTCTTCTTGAAAAGAAAATCGCCCCTGTACTCATCCTAACCTCATCAGAACATCTTCTTACCCAAGACCAGCTCCTTCTAAAGCCTCTATCCAAATGCTCATCAAACTCAACCAGTGCCAATTCACTCCTCAGATCAACTCTACGGCCATCCCATGAGGAGAAATGAATTGGGACTTTGCCTCTTTACTCAGACAAGACAATTGCGCAGCCAACTAGGCAGCACCAGCATCTCAGGCAAGGCGTCTTGACCTCTCTACAACACTACAGAAAACATAATAAATATTAGATAGCATACACGGTAGAAGAGAAACAAAAAGAATAACCGCGTCAAAGTCATGCGAACTGAAGCCGTCACTTTTGATAGATATTATCAATACTTATAAAACCTAAACACCTGAGATTAACGGCACATTTTTATCCACATGAGTTGATGCTATCTTAGCCAACAAACGGTGGTCACTTGATCAGTATGGCTCGATTGCTGGCTGACGTCATGGAGTTTTTACTTATAAAATAACAATAGCCTAACAATGTAGTAATGTTGGCCTAAAATAAACATGTTTGTAATCATTTTTTTCAAGTTTCATGTCACCTTAATCCCGTAATAACTTAACGTGGTCTAGCACACATAATAATAACTGGCCCTACCTGGCAGCGTCTGAGATCGATCCATGTCCTTATGCTTAGCAGCTGACCTCTGTCACGGAGCCAATTTGTGGGCTTACATTTTATTATAACCGACTGTATAATAGGACATGTACTTAACTAACATCTGCGTATCGTCTTAGTAAGTACCTTTCGCATTACGAAATAGGAAAGCGAGGATTGGATTACGTTTCTTTTTACACTTATTTTAAAAGTCAATTTTTTATTATTATTATATTATTAGTGCGTCAGTAAGATTTTAATTATTTTGTGCTACACCATAAAATCAGAAAATAAGGCTAATATGATTTATTAATTTTCACAATACAAATATTTCACAGTTTGAGTAATTTGATTGAAATAACTAATCATTCATAGATTATGTACTCCATCATGAACAGTTATTGCGATATGGAAGGGAGCGCGACGGTCTTTATGACAACAAACATTTTGATAAACTTTTAAATAAAATATTGCTTAATTTGACCAGGACTTTTCGTCTTAGTTCAAAAAGTTTCTGGTCAAATGCCGCGATGCCCGCGAGCAACATTCATGAACTGTTGGTATTATTATGCGTAGAAAATTAAACTTAACATATCTATCGAAGCACTATTTTATTTATTTTGAACCAAATAGGGGTTTTTGTCATAAAAAAAAAACCTGCAAAAATACGCATCTTACTGGCATTTTATTCCAAGAGGCTAACACTTATTAAGTTTCGATTATTTTACTTATAGAATAAACGTGTGTTAAGTGGTTGCAGGGAGAAATTACTTAAATTCAGGATAGTGTGAACCAGGCTTCTTTGTTACTCCTAGATTAAAGTGACTCGTTTAGTTATATATTTGATATTTTTGTAACCTCTTTGGCCATAAAAAAAACTAATGTTTGTTTCTAGATATTTTTTATCTGTCGTGACAAAACCAAATGAATGTCGCAAATGGCAAATATTTTTTTTTTCTCTACAATAACCATGGATATTGTAAGAATATTTGTTAGTAAGATTCTATTTTTTTCAGACATATTTTTTTCAAGGGGATCTTTGTTAAAATATTTATTTGAGTATCGTTTATTAATTTGTTTATTATATATTTTGTGTTAGTATTTATTTATCGGAATTATGCCACGAGGTAAAAAAGAGAAAAAGAAGAAAGATTGTAAACGTCGTCAAGAAGATGAGAGGAGAGATCAAAACAGGGCAGGGGATGGTTACCCCGTGGGGCACAACCCCGAACACGATCTAGCGGTGATATTCCGAAGCGGAGAACTACAGGATTTGAAGAGGATCTTAAACAGGACCGACTTGGTAACTGAAACGGAATTTTAAACCATATTCATACAAATAAGAAAAATGTTTATTTCAATTACTGTACTAAACTACATCATTTACACTACTATTTACATACATACATTACTGTTTCCAGGCTGTGGACTGGCTCAGTTTTTTTATTCAAGCCATATATTCTCCAGTACCGGCTGGCTAGGCCTATCTTTGCTTCATATGCCTTATAATATAGGTACCTTAAGACTAAGACAGGCACAACATCCAGTCCCCGATCGTTAATTCATCACGGTAAAATGGTAAACCCACATTTCACCAATGATACATTTTTTGGCCCTGCCAGGAGTTGAACCCAGGGCCTTTAGCTCAGTAGATAGACACGCTACTGACTGAACTAAGACGTAGGATTATTATATTTATACTTCTAACCAGCTTCAAACATAAACGGGTTCAAAGAATCATGAAACAACACATATCGAGGTTCATCTAGTCTGGATTTCCGGGGACTGGTTAGTTGAGACTCGAAGCCCTGCCAGGTGTGCTGAAGGTGATCTTTCTTAAATTGCTTACCACTCTTCCTTCCACGCAAATGCGGGTATTTTTACTCTAAATTTTAACATTATCATCACAAGTTACAGAAATGAAAAGGCAGGATACAGCATTAGATGTAAGTTAGTTTAAGTAAATATAGGCCCTAAAGTAGGTATAACAAAACGAATAACTATATGGCAAATGTAACTCCAATAGGTAAGGCAAGGACAATTGAGGCGGTCAGAAGCAAAGGGGTGTAAGTGACAATATCATACATTTGAGAAAATAAGGCTTATAGTTAAGATCAAATTAAAAATTCTGAAGGACACTGTCAACTTTTTTTACAGTAACCATTATTATTTTTTAGTCATTAATGAATCTATAACTACCATATCAATGAATTTTGTTCAATACATTTTAAGCAGGATTTTTAAAAAAAAACTTGTTTGCACTTACATTCCTCTACCTTCAAATAAGTCAATTATAATTCACAGTTCAATACAAGAAAATTAGTGGTTTTGCTACATATTAAACGGAGCTGCCAGCTCGTATAGGGCGCCTCCTCAGGCGGGGGATAGGGAGATGCTCACCTCCGCCTGATGTCCTAGGGGCTCTGAAAACATGGTCCCAGGCGGCAACTGGGAGATCAAGCGGGGGAGGGTACCGGCCAATTAAAATACCTGGGGGGTAGGGGGCAACTGGCACAGGTTGAGGTAAACCAAATTACGGAAATTGTTGGGGTGGTACGCCATTCAAAAAGTTTGGGAAACTCTGGCCTGGAGCTTATTAGACTGGCTTGCCGAAGACGAGGAGATTGGGGTTAGATTCCTGGTTGGGCCTATTGAGGGTGGCTTTTACTTAAAGGGTTTCTCACTTTCCTGCCATGCAAATGTGGGTAGATTACCTCTAAAATGCGTCCTTCCTCATCCCTACCGCAGCAGAGTAATTATCATGAATGCGTATGACCTGAACAGGTAGTATGACGCGGTAATATTATTATTATTATTATTATTAGCACCTCGTCTTAATACCTGTTCGGGGCTATACGCACTTACGCTAACGTGTTATGGTAGGGTGATTGTGAGATGAAATGGAGGACTTGCAGTTTAATGTGGAATTCGAACCATGGTGGAGGCCTGGCATTCCACAGATTCAAAAGTTGTGATTATTACACGTCTTGTCAGAGGTGAAGGAAGGGTTTGGAAATCAGATTAATCTGTGCCGAGACCGAGGATTGAACCCTGGATCCCCAGCACAGAAGTCTGATACCTTACCCCTAGACCACCAGGCCACCAAAACGCGGCGAAAAAAAAAAGTTATTAAAACTGCAGAAATATTGGCCTTAGCTCGCGCTCCCTTCCATACCCCCTTAAACCCTAAACCCCAAATATTATTACATCATTATCGACCTTAATGGCAATGCCACAGCAGATGTATAACCGCATGGAGGATGTAACGTTCTCTTGTTTCAAAATAGTCTGCAGCGCATCCGGTCGTAACTGAACCTACCCGGTGTCGTGGTCTGTCGCGATATCCGTGGTGTATTGTGGTCAGTCTGTGGACCTGATTGGCTCTGGCTCTGAGTTCCTCTCCCCTGTTGTTCCAGACAGACGTGACAGCTCTGCTGGCTGCTGTGGCTCTAGGAAAGTTCGATGTTGTCAAGAAGTTGCTGAAGGACGGGCACAACATCGACGCATGCGGGGAGGTGAGAAGGAGGAGTTTGGAGGAAGTCAGGGATGGTATTGGAAGAAGCCAGTATTCCCTTCAGAGGGTAGAGGGAATGCAAACTAAAACGTTCATATATAAATAAATTAAAAAAATCTAATCGGGCTATACGCAACAAAATAATACATCTCAATCTAAAATAGAGCTTGATAATAATAATGTGTGGACTAAATACCTTAAAATAATAAAATGAAAGGATTTCTCCCTGATGTCTCATGTATGTGCTGCTATTTTTTCACTTGTACTATTCTGTAAGTATTTTAACTATATAAAAAAAGTATCAAGGTTAGAAATGCACCCACCATTGCCCTTCCCCGGATTCGAGCCATCAAATCCCAATGTGAAGCGATATAACACTGCTGGATCATACAGCTGCCCTATCCCTATCTTGAGTTAGTTATATCCATTCAACCACATTAAAATCCATCCCAATTTTAGCAATTTCTATTCAGTCCACCTTATTACAACCTATTTATATCTTGAGTTAGCTCTATCCAGTCCACCTCATTACAACCTATTTTTATCTTGAGTTAGCTCTATCCAGTCAACCTCATTACACCCTATCCCTATCTTGAGCTAGTTATATCTAGTACACCTCATCACACCCTATACTATATTGAGATAGTTATATCTAGTACACCTCATCACGCCCTATACTATCTTGAGATAGTTATATCTAGTACACCTCATCACAGCCTATACTATATTGAGATAGTTATATCTAGTACACCTCATCACACCCTATACTATCTTGAGCTAGTTATATCTTAGTACACCTCATCACACCCTATACTATCTTGAGATAGTTATATCTAGTACACCTCATCACACCCTATACTATCTTGAGATAGTTATTCTTATGTTATATGTACAAATAATTCACTCATACATACAGTATATTTGAAAGATTTATTCAAATAAAGTTATTTGATACCCATCTAATTTAAATCAAACCATATTCTATCCAATTGGTACCCCTGATATCCAAGAAAAACTGACAATTTAAGTTTAATTTGGGCCATTTTATCCATTAGGCTGACTAGGCACAGTGCCTAGAGCCTACAAACCTTTTAAGACCTACTATATTTCACTTGAAAAAACTACACAAGGAAAACAAAGACAACAAATTTTAATCCAAAATATTTATTTTGACATTTGAATTTTTAAAACAATCACGTTTCTCAACAGCTTCACTGATAAAATCACAGACACAGTAGTTCAGTGGCGGCTCGTAGCTAAAATTAGTGGGGGTGCTGCTCCAGAAAACGCTTAGCTTTTGTTTTAAAATTGTGTAAAAACAAAAAAAACATGTATAAAAAGAAAATGTATTCAAGAACTAGATGAAATCTTAAAAAAAAACCTTTTTTTATTAACTTTAACTTAAATTGTTACAGTTCAAACTTGTTCTATTCATTTAAAAATGAAATCCATTCTTCTTGTTTTAATTTGCGCCAAAACTTTTTCCTTGATATCTGTATGACAAATGATTAAATTTTTCTCCATTGACAGTACTACAAGCGCATTTAGTATTTCTGTTAAATAAAAGAACCGAAAAAAAAGAATCAAATAGAATAGCTGGAAGCAATAATCTAATTCTACACTCTTCTACACTTTATCACATTCAAAAATATGGTACATAGTTTTTAAGTACAAAACACGCTGAGTAAAAAATATACTTCCTTCCACCATCACGTCAGAGCCGGTACTGCGAGAGTAACAGTGCTCTCTCTTCCTGGCAGTTCAGCCTTCCCCCCACTCCCTTCTACGTGCGCATGCGCACAACAGTCAAACACCACTTCGTTGGAACTGTGAAGTGCACAGTTCCATGCAAAGATTTTTGTATCTTTTTCATAAACTGTAGGATGGCTACTGGAGTACTGACATTAAGCTTAAGGTATATATATTGTACTACAAAAATAAATAAAGAATTAAAGAAAAAAAGGACTCATTATATTAAATGTTATCGATAATATCAAGTGGAAATAGTGGGTGCTGCAGTTCCGCAGTGCCTATACACGAGCCACCTCTGCAGTAGCTGCTATACAACAGCCCCACTGATACAATCACAGACATAGTAGTTGCTATACACGTATCACGAACCATTGGCAGACCCCGGATATTGTGTCAACAGAGGTTTAAAAGCGTTCACGATGCATTAAAATAAGTGAGTGTTTTCAAGATTCATTCATTGTTTTTTGTGCCTGCAAACGATGAAATGAGTATAAAAATGAGTAAAAATATCGGACACACCGATAAAGTGTCTCGGCCCTGCGAAAATATTAAAACGGCCCTGAGTATACTTCTTGGACTATCAAATATATTGAGAGTAAGTCTAATGTTAGGTAACAACAGTTAACGTTACTGAAAGTAAATATAAAATGGCCTATTAAAAAGGGAAGAAGCTTTTACACAACAAATCACAATACGTCATTATTCCTTGGCCGTTATGAGCACCCGTGATTGAGACCATTAGTGCCACAGCAAAGTTGTGCTGATTGCAGCACAATTATTATTAGGGGCACTGAGCAGTTAGGTTTCTAGTATATATACATACGTTTTAGTGCTAGTATTAACTAACGAAACTGTACCGGACCATAGGCTGGAAACAGTAATGGATGTAAAGTCAAATTAACTAACAACGACTAAAACTTTTAATAAGATGGAACTGGATGAGGGCAAATTTTAAATGAATACGGTCAGTATTAGCTTAAAGGTAGGATTGGAGATTTTCATAACTTTACTGTTTAAACTCTTATTTTACTTAGAATAACTGTAGCCTTTATTTAATCAAGAGCGTGGCAGGATAACACCGCTCATGTGGGCGGCAAGGAACGCTAGTCGAGAGGTGGTGAATCTCCTGGTTGTTATGTTACAGGACAGGATAACACCGCTCATGTGGGCGGCAAGGAACGCTAGTAGAGAGATGGTGAATCTCCTGGTTATGTTACAGGACAGGATAACACCGCTCATGTGGGCGGCAAGGAACGCTAGTAGAGAGATGGTGAATCTCCTGGTTATGTTACAGGACAGGATAACACCGCTCATGTGGGCGGCAAGGAACGCTAGTAGAGAGATGGTGAATCTCCTGGTTATGTTACAGGACAGGATAACACCGCTCATGTGGGCGGCAAGGAACGCTAGTAGAGAGATGGTGAATCTCCTGGTTATGTTACAGGACAGGATAACACCGCTCATGTGGGCGGCAAGGAACGCTAGTAGAGAGATGGTGAATCTCCTGGTTATGTTACAGGACAGGATAACACCGCTCATGTGGGCGGCAAGGAACGCTAGTAGAGAGATGGTGAATCTCCTGGTTATGTTACAGGACAGGATAACACCGCTCATGTGGGCGGCAAGGAACGCTAGTAGAGAGATGGTGAATCTCCTGGTTATGTTACAGGACAGGATAACACCGCTCATGTGGGCGGCAAGGAACGCTAGTAGAGAGATGGTGAATCTCCTGGTTATGTTACAGGACAGGATAACACCGCTCATGTGGGCGGCAAGGAACGCTAGTAGAGAGATGGTGAATCTCCTGGTTATGTTACAGGACAGGATAACACCGCTCATGTGGGCGGCAAGGAACGCTAGTAGAGAGATGGTGAATCTCCTGGTTATGTTACAGGACAGGATAACACCGCTCATGTGGGCGGCAAGGAACGCTAGTAGAGAGATGGTGAATCTCCTGGTTATGTTACAGGACAGGATAACACCGCTCATGTGGGCGGCAAGGAACGCTAGTAGAGAGATGGTGAATCTCCTGGTTATGTTACAGGACAGGATAACACCGCTCATGTGGGCGGCAAGGAACGCTAGTAGAGAGATGGTGAATCTCTTGGTACGTGGTGGTGCAGTAGTGACGTTAGAAGATGCTAATGGGGACAATGCCGTTCTGTTGGCCCTCCAATGCCCAAGTTGGGACCAAGACACCTTCCTTGACTTCTGGAACCTCGTCAAGGACAACGAGCACCTCAATGTAAACCATCACAACAAGGTGATCTACCTTTACCTTTATTTACAGTTTCTTCTAAAAACGAGGAGATTGTCGTCTGTGATTATGGGTCTTTATTGTTATTATTTGGTGTATATGTTGCACCTCAATGTAAACCATCACAACAAGGTGATCTACCTTTACCTTTATTTACAGTTTCTTCTAAAAACGAGGATATTGTCGTCTGTGATTATGGGTCTTTATTGTTATTATTTGGTGTATATGTTAACAGCAATATGTGTAATTCAGGCATTCTATAAAATACCTAGGTTTTCTATATATGCCAGAGTGGTTTTGGCAAAGTATGAAATAAATTAGTTTTGCTGTTGTATTTAATACTTTTCATAAGAAATTTATAGAATAACCAATCCTTATATATTACCGAGAACAATAGCTAAACTAAGCTAACCCTACCTAACTACCCTATTCTAAAATAACCTAACCAGGCCAAATTAAATCCTGGGAATTAGGTGAACCTGCAAAAAAAAGGGCCAAGACTTACATAGCACTGGATAAAAGAATTGATAACATATTCCGGGACTTCAAAAAGACAAAGGGATTGGAAATAAGTATGAAATACAACAGCAAAACTCGTTTATTTCATATTTTGCAAAACCACTCCGGCATTATATAGAAAGCCTAGGCATTTTATAAAACGCCTGGATTTTACACATTCTGTTGATGTATATAAAATACTGTGTTTGTTATGTTATACTCATAAGATGATATAGGAAAGGTTGATAGAAACATACAATATGGAACAAACACACGTCTATAATGGAAAGGAACATTAAATTGCTGCTACCTGACAAAGGGGTTATGGCTGCCTCTAGTAGAAAATCTATCGTTACCCTCCACTCGTTCGTTCTGGGTTTAATTCTATTTGAACTCATCAGGATTGGAGTGTGAAACGGGCAACACAACTTCCTTAGAGAAGAAACGAATAAACCCATAAGGAAGAAAAAGGAAATTATTAAATAATGTTAGGACACTTAGATGAGAACATGAAAAAGTAACAAATAACAAAAAGTACAAATATAGAAAATCTGATATGGTTAATACATTAATCCTTTTTGACTCGAGAATCCATTGTACAGATAGGCCTAACACCAACAATGGTTACCTAACTGTTTTATATAGTTTTTCAAGACGTTTATGATGTTTGAATACGGTCCATAAGAATAAATCAAGAACCATTGGTAGTGCTGATGTGAGGAATGTTGGGAAACTACCTTGTGTCTAATGATCACAGTTGTGTTGGCTGTGCTGTTGTCACACTCAGGGCTGTGTTACACTATTTCATTACACAATGAAGAACAGGGGGTTGTGCTGGTGAAAGTGATGAATGATTTGTGAACTACTATGTTTTGATTGTGTTTTTATCTACAATTCAGGGTGGGTTCACACTCCTGCACCACGCGGTGAAGAACCAATGGGACGTGTTTGTGGAGATGCTTCTGGAAGAGGGTGCAGACGTCAACTGCATGACGTCGAAAGGCCACACCCCACTCATGATGGCTTCCACCAAGAAACAGCACACAGTCCTGAGAGCACTGCTCAGGGCAAGAGCGGACATCCGCAGGGAAGACGAGGTGATTCACACATTTTGATATGAAGTTAAAAGCACTTTAGAAACCAAATTTGGAGAGTATTTTGCTTCAGACCAGTGATTCCCAAACTGAAGTGGCTTAGGATACTTCCAGAAGAGGAGTTAAATCTTGAGATCATTAATAATTACATATATTTTATAATATTAAGATGGTAATTAATATAAATTTTACCAAACTCAGTTTTTAAAAGTGATATATTAGTAGGCCTAGGCCTATGCTACAGTTTAGGATTTATTTAGAATTATTTATTATTTAGTGCATCTTACTACCCGTTCGGGTTATACGCTTTAAGTACTAATTACACTAATGGATTAGGAATTGGGAAGGTTGAATTAGAGGAAGTGAACCCGCATTTGCATGGAGGGAGAGTGGAAAACCATTTAGGAACAAC
>CABFVX010002580.1:0-36406 GCA_902151425.1 Timema shepardi | reverse complement strand
CGAGATTCAAACCTCGATCTCCTCGTCCTCAGCAGTCGAGCTCAACACGACTAGCGCGTTAGCCAATTACGCCACTGAGGTGGGTATTTATTTAGGAAAATTAAATTTTGATTTCTAATAAAAGTTTTACTGGCACAATGCCAAGATGTTTTTATTTTTCGTGTACAATTTTAGTAAGTAAATTCAGTATAGCAGTTTTTTTAATACATAAATATGTAAACCATACTTATATATAATATTATCAAATGCATATAATAAATAACTATTATATACATGAAATCATGAAGAATGAGTGGAGGGAAGGATAGGGAACTTGGCGAAGATAAAATAATGTGGCATGAACCCAAAAATCGGGGATTGCTACGTCAGCTACATATACAATACCTCAAGACAGGTAGGCTAATATAGGGGAAGTTAAATAACACAATTACTACTGTTAATTTATTAAACCAAACATATTCATTTTGTATAATTTATAGAATATAATGCTACTATGTTTAGTGGCATATACTATGACGTGGTCACTCTGTAATTGTACCATGTAGTACAAATATACTTTGTCCTATTCACTCAAAAATCACTAGGCCTACACTGATTGAGATGAAATTTCACATGGGCGTAAATCGGACGTTCGGTTAACATGGAGTCTAATTAAAATTACTCATACCGCTTAACCTAAGACACCAACTCCCACATTCCTCCCCCCTCTCCCACCCACATACGTATCTCCAGAGCCACTGAGGAGTTGCCCTTCAGGTGGGGGGTACACATAAGCGTTAAAATTCGAACACCCCTACCCACCTCACCGCCTCAAAATGATCTCTGAAACCAATGAGGAGAGAGAATCGCCTAAATTTAACAATATAGACTACTTTCAATACTAAACAACCCATAAAACCTTGTATCTATTTGTTAACCAAGAAACTGATAGATACCAATTCCTGACACACAAAACTAAGCACATGAACCACTAGTTTCATACTAATGTTGAGGTTTGACATGGACCAGTAAGGCTGATTTTATTTTATTGTCAATCAGAGTGCTTACACCAAAATGTTAGGATGAAATAAGAAAATCTCAAACTAAATTTTAAACCAATATGTTTATAAAATGTCATTAGCTATTATGAAAGACCTGACATTGGTGGATCCACAAACAAGGGCGTCAGGTTCGTCTTGTCTGGTTTGCCTGCCAGTGATGAGGAGCTCAGCATTTGAACCCCTGACAAATTTACAAAAACTCCCCCCCTCCCCCTCGTAAATAGTTTCACCTTTACTTTCAAACAAATATGGTTACACTTCCTATAAATTGTATCTTATCCTCAACGATGATCATGCGTGATAAGTGTTGACCTCATATGACTTGCGGGTGATGGGAAAATTAGGGTCTGAATTTTGGTTGGATGTATTAAAGGTTTAATTTCTAAATGGTTTTCCACTATCCTTCCATTCAAATATAGGCCATTGTTGACTATCTTCTCCAACCACGACTGAGTCCCGAACCTAACCAAGCCACTGCTTTTATAGTAAATTGCGCAGCGGAAACCAAAGGCTGGTCTAGGTTCAGGACTCAGTCATGGTCGGAGAAAGATTCAACAACATTTATCTAAAATTCTTCCTTCCTCATCCCCACTACATTTGTACAAATGTGTATATATCCCGGATGGGTAGCAAGACGCTGAGCATAATATAAAAACACTTTGAGGATCTCAGTGAAAACTATGAGATATAATGTGTCAAGTTGTTATCAAGTGCAAACCAATGTTGGACCTAATACACCAAAAAATCTACCTCTTCAATATATATATATAAACAATAATCCATTTCAATGTATTGTTTTAAACAATAGATTAACTCGATTAAAATTGTTATTGTATCTCATATATTGTGCACTTATCTGCTTTGGTTCAAATGCTATGCTTTGATCAAATTCAGTTTTAGATTGTAAAATTATAGATAAAATGGTTTTATTACAATGAAACAACAAATACAGAATTTAAGAAGTCATGATGAGCAGTCTATTGTGTTTTATAAGAATGATAGTTTTGTTTTAGTACTATCATAAAGGTGGATCATTAATGAAATTGAATATTGTACATGTTGACCTTTGTGATCAACTACTTTTGTTGAATGTACACAAACATATTCAACTATATTATGTGAGAGAATGTATAGACTTCCATGAGGTATGTGCCTAACATGCCATTACCCTTTATAGGACATTTAGTGTTTTGAGTGCGGTATTTCAACTGAGTAGGTATGAAGCATCTTATTTTTAGACAAATTCATAAGTTTTTAATGTATTATAAAATAGCATAGTCTATTGATGTGTTTAACAGAAGGCTAACAATTACTTTATTATTAGCTGGCCAGTTGACATAAAACATCAATTTTGTAATTACAGTTCTCAACTGTAGCCTTTAAATAAGTAACTTAGCTCTCTAGATTTACATCATATTATCTTAAATACAGGATTTCAATTAGAATTAAAATTTAAACCATTTAGTAGAACTCGAAAAATCGCTGCTGAAATAAATTGTAAGTTTCAGATTGTGGCTTTCCCTTTAAATATTTTTGAAATTTAAATTTTTTTTTGGGACGTCTTAAGTGTAAAAGATTTAATTTAAAAAAATATGAAAATAATTTGGGTAGAACTCAGGGAATCATTGATCTCGAAAGGAATCACACTTTTTTTTTATCATCGCGTCTCACAATTTATTTGGGCTGTACGCATATGCTTTAGTTATGCTAATGTGTTAGAGAGGAGGAAGGTTTAATTTTTAAGTGCACCCATATTTTTGTGGGAAGCTATTTATAATAAAACACCCTCAGTCCACCCAACCAAGATTCGAACCCTGATCTCTTCTTCATCAGTGGTTTAGTCTGTTGTGGGAGTGACGTCTTAAACCATTTGACCAGCTAAGTGGATTTAACGTTTTAAATCCATATATTACTTTTTAATTAGCACACTTAACACCAAGGCTACCAATGACTTAATGGGATAGAGAAAATGTACTCCCATTATCATAGATAAGAGATGGGAAAACCACAAATTATATTTCATTTGAGTTAAACCCCTCCCAGTGCACCAGGCCAGGAATTGAGCTTCGACCTCCTCGTCACCAGCAATCCAGTTTATTGTGAAACTAACACCACTATTTGACCACCAATACGAGTGATCTAGGGTGCACTAAGATGCCTGTAAAAACAATGTAAGACAAGTGAATGTATGTGTCTTCAGCGTGGTTGTACAGCGTTGTGCTATGCCATCGCCTTCATGATGAAGAAACACCTGAGCACCCCTCACCCCACCCTACAGGAGTTGGTGGGAGCTGTCAATGATGACCGCAGTAACCTCACCATGGAGCAGTACCTCCAGGTAGCACTTGGCTTGCTATACACCTGTATTGATATCTTATGTACAAGGTTACGTACGTCATCCCTTTACTTGAAACATCCATTTAATGGCAATATAATCTAAATATTAAGACAAAAAAGTTCAACAGTATAAAATTGAGCGAATAACTCGTGTTAGAAAATTTAATGTATTCCTTGTTTATTATTGAAATACCCTTGCTTGCACATTTTCATATGGTGTAACTGTGTAAAGATTCAGTTTAAGTGTTGATTTAGATTGAAATATCTAAGGAAATGAATAAATAGCAATCTGTAGTGAAATTACATTAGGAATCCTATGGTTACTAAACCTACGTTTATATGTGTTTAAATCCAATCACATATTCTATAGATGTCCATTTTGGCAAACCATATAATTGTTGAAAAACAATACAAATAATGTGGGTAAGTACATTTTGTCATTTATGAAAGCAAATATACATATTTTTATTTTTTACTTTCCTACTTAAATTATACTATAGGCCTACTTGGTATTCTGTATTAACAGTTCTGATAAAAAAAACACAATGTATGATATTAATAGTAGAAAAAGTGAGATTATTAAGTGTGTGCCATTTTAGTCCCTTAAGTTTTTACTTAATAATTGTAAAAATGTATCTCTTAAAGATGAAATCCTTAATTCATTATAGTGCATGAATATATTATGAACTATTTATTTATCTCAATATCATACATTTGTATGCTGAATTAAAACAAAAAGTTGTTGAAAAGAATAAGGGGCCATATTTGTTTTTCAAAACTACAATTATTTAATATGTAGTACGGTATATTACATTTGGAAGAAGATATAGATAGGTAGGGTGGATTGAAACATATAAAAGGAACAAACGCAATATGAATGAATTACAATGAAAAGAAAAATAACATAATTCACACTTATTCCTCTTTTCATTGTAATTCATTCATATTGCGTTTGTTCCTTTATATGTTTCAATCCACCTTACCTATACATTCTTCCAAATGTAATATACTACATACATAATAATTGTAGTTTTGAAAAACAAATGTGACCCCTTTTTCTTTTCAACTTTTAATTCAGCATACAAATGTGTGATATTGAGATAAATAAATAGTTCATAATATATTCATGCACTATAATGAATTAAATATTTCATCTTTAAAACCATCTTTAAAGTACCCCAATTTCTTATTTGTTGGTGTTGTAGGACTGTCAAGCCCCCAAAGAGCCTGTTAATTTTTCTATTCCTTCAGTGTAATCTTTACTGACTTTTGGTATAGTTGGAACACAATTTACATTTTACATTGCTGCAATTGGACAAATAGGTAATGGCTGCCTCATGAAGAAAATTGATCGTAAAGCAAAAAGAGGTTTTCCTAATTGAGATTTAGTATGTAATTTAAATTCGCTCCCTTCCCTTCAATTATTTTTCACATAACCTGAAGACCAAGTTCAGTTGTTAGAACATCTACTGGGCTCAATTTCCATACAATGGCTGAATGAGTATCTATGTTGAATAGTTGATATAATATTGACAGTATTTAGAGTCTGGCTGGTGTGTTTGTAATAGAATCGCGTAGAGGCATTGCATGGATGATAATACTGTAGATAGCATTTCCTGACAAAGAATGCTGTTGCTGGGAAATTGTACAATGGCTGAACTTGTTTATGTGATTCACAGCGCCGCCTAGAACTTCTTGTGACACCTCCTGAATCAGATAGAGAGTTCATTTACATAATCAACAACGTAATCAAGGCAGTGATTGGGTTCTACATCAGGTTCATTCAGGCGGGACTGGAGATTCTTCTAGAGACTCGCGTCTTCTCCAGGGTGACGGAGGTATTGAGACACAATTACACACCATGTATACTTTTGAGGATATTTGTATGCCATAAGTTTAAAAATAAAACTTCATGGCGTCAACCCACAATTGAGCTGTATCAGCCACCACCATTTGGTGAAGATAATGCGGATAGATGCTGTCATGTTGTCAGCCCAACAAAGCCTCCGGCCATTAATATCAGTTTTATAGATCGGAGCTGCTACTTTTAAAATTCAAGTAACTCCTAATTATTCCCCATGAGGCTGAGTTTGATACCGTTCCAGACGCAATGCTTCACAGAAAAATCTGGAAGCGATGATTGAAACCGGGACCTCTGGATCCGTAGACATAAACTTTGAACACTAAATCACAGAGGTGGTCTGGCATAAATTATGGTAAAAGTAATAAAATGATTAATTTATATTGCTAAAAAAATGTTATGGATTAAATTAATTTTGAGTACAGGTAAATTAAAGCAGTGTTACGCAAACTTTTTAAGTCTACAGTAAAACTAAGAAGCTTAGATTTTTTGCGACAGACCATTTTATTTTGGTAAAATGCAGTAGAAAATAGGTAAATCAAAATAAGGAAAGTATAGACTATTTTTTTCCTGAAGTAACTTCAAATATTTCAAGATTAAGAGTTGAAGCCATTTTTCTGTGCCTGGTTCTTTAACATCTGGAAATACTTTGCTCATACTTTTAGTAATTTAGGTAAGCCATAGCTCTAACTTCGAGGGAAAGCTTGCTTTTGGTTTTGTTATATATAATAAAAATATTAGTAAGTAAGAAATATGGATGACGCATGCCTGCCACTCATACCAACTTCATTTTGTGTTCTTATTGAACAAAGGATGCGTGATGATCTGGAGAGTGGCCCACATGGCACACCTAATTCACCACACATAATTCACCACTGCAGTACACCAGTGTGCCACGACACACCGTTTGCAGAACAGAGCATTAAATGTATTTGTGAAAATTGATTAGTTTTTGATTCTCGCAACTAGGGCTATTTGGATAAAATTTATCATCCAAATTCCAAAATGTTAACAAACTTAACTAGATACTAATTTTTTTGGGGGAAATGTTATCGAATTAAAAAACAATTTGAGTGCCACTATTACAAATAATATCTTTTCAAATAAGACATGGGAAATTTCATTTTGAGAAACATTATGCTATGCTATTATGTAATAATGTCTGGGTCGGGGGTTTGGGCGGTGACGATCAATTTTCTTTAAGAGGCAACCATTACCTCTTTGTCCATTCGCAGCAGTGTAAAGTGTGAACTGTGTTCTTCTTTTCATTGTACAGGCCATATTGTGTTCGTCCCCTTTTTATATGTTTCTATCCACCTTTCCTATACCTTCTTCCAAATATAATACAATTACCTCATAAAGCGAAAAGAGGTTTTCCTTATAGAGTTATACTTATATATATTCACATCCAATGTGCTTTTCCTGTGTTTGTCCTTTATGTTATACCTTTTACATGTTCCTATATATCTAATAATGTAAAGGAAATAGGAATAGGTACCAATAAAAGATACCAAGAGGCAAACATTACCTCTTTGTACAGTGGCAGCAACTGGCAATGTATACTGTGTACTGTAAGCTACATTGTACTCATTTCTTTTATATTTGTCTATGTCCCTCTTTTTGAATATTATTCAATAGATATTATTATATATTAATAATAATTTAATGATGATGATGATAATGATTCATTAATGGTAACTTCTACTGAACTTCATCAAAATAATATAATATATTTATAGAATGTGAACACTAAGGGCCACAAAAAAGTAATCAAAAACATATTTTATTTCAAGCTATCAACAAGTTCTAATTTGAGTTAATATAGACACTATACCCCCCTCCCCCTTTTTTTCTGGCTAGGGAATTATATGAATGAAGAGGTGAAATTATTAGGACAGTTGATTAATGGCTGTTATTTTGCAAGGAAGTACATTTATAAAGGTAGTCTTCCTGTGAGCGAGTTCTAAAAGTCAAACAAGAGTGAAGTGACCATTGAGATAGGCCAATAGGTCAAATTTGATAAAAATGTTTATTTTTTTTATTTTTAGAGTCGGTGAGTGTAGGGCCCAGTGTTTCTTCTAAATCTAAGTATGAGATATTTATAATATTTTGATAAGAAATGAATTATATCATCACAAGATTGTTGCAATATAAAAAAAAGTTTTTTAAGAATTATACATTCAAAAGGAATAAAAATTATATTAGCTGGTTGGTAATTATATAATAAAAACCTGTAGCAAATAGCCTGAGTGATGGTAGTGCAAAAAAAAAAAAGTTGAACTACTATACCAGTTAGGTTTTCTTTATGGTATGATTACATGATTATATGCCCTCCTTCATTGCAAATGACAAATTTTATGCAATCAATTACTCGAGTAACTATGTACTGCACTATATGGATGTTACTGATTCAATGTTCTTGCGAAGCTGTTGCAGATTTATTAGAATAGCTGTGAAAGAGATTTCTTGGAATAGCTGTAAAACAGTTTTATTTCAAGATTTGCCACAGAAAAGCGTTGCATAAAATGAGGTTTGGACTTTGAGGTGAATAAGGAAAGTCGGTCCCTCGTGACACAAGTCGAAGTGGAAACAGTTCCTCTAACAGTGCCTTGTTTCCATAGCATATGTGTGGGGTGGCTTCGTCTTGCTGAAAAACTTGCTTCACAAAATCCAGATTATTCAGATCAGAAAATGTTTGTAAATCTGCAGGAAATCTGTCGATGATCTGCTCTCTATGTACAGTAGCAGTTAGGGTTATTGTCATTTGTTCTGGTGCTTTGTGGCCTTCCAGACTGTCTTTGATTATGATTAATCACTGAACCAGTCATTCTGAATATTTTCACCCAATTCAGTATGGTTTTCTTGGTTGGTGCTGGTCTCTGAAAATGTTCCTCAAACCCATTAGTAACAACTGCCAAGGATGGTCCATCATTGTGTCTTGTTCCATGGCTTTGGAAATAATGTTCCATACTCCAAGAGCGTTCTTCTACAGTAGGGATTCTCAACCTTTCTAGGCTCGTGGCACCCTTGTGAAGGGGATTAGAATTTCATGGCACCCTTGTTAAACTTTTCTTCAAGTGTTTTGTTGTTAATATTTTTTATTTTTTATTCAAAGTGGAATAGATCGGAGTATCATATTAAACAATTAACATTATTTTAATTGTCTAATTATTTAAAATAAAATAACACATTTGTTTACTTACTCCCTTGCTGATTTAATTAAAATATATAAATAGCAACAAAATTACTAAAATACACTAGTTCAGTTATAGAGTAATAATTCTGGAAATCAATCAACTAGCATACTATCTATAATTTGAAATCACTAAATGAATAATGCCACTAAAAATGAATGTTACAGTCCCAGTAGGAAAACAATAATTACCATATTTATTAATGTGAGACTTGCGATTGGTGTTTAGAGCACAAAAGTTTTATATCTGGCCTAATGGTTGGCAATGCAACAGGCATATAGCAGATAGCAGTCTATTTCTTGCTTTGGATTTTATTGTCATCATGGCTGAGGAAGCTTGCTCATACAAATAAGAGGTTGAGAAGGGCAAAAGTAGGTTTGTTGCTTTTCTCACTAGGTTAGGGTACTCCTCCACCAGTTAAAGCCAAAACACAACCAATGATGTTTCACTATTCTTGTCGAATTTAACTTTTAGCGTGGAATCAACGCAGAGATCAATGAATTTGTCTCGTTCACTGGCACTGAAATATAGCTCCTCCGCACTGTCTGCCAATTCAAATGGTGAGACAACCCAGTCAAGCTTCTCGGTAGAAAGAGAAGGAAAGTACATATCAACTGAATTTTGTAGTCTTTGCAAATGGTCAAGAATGAGGTCTGCCAGATGAAAGAGAGGGAGATTTTGACAAATCCCCTTTCTGATCTGCAGACTTACAAGAACCTAGTTTTATTTTGAAGACTTTGATTTTATTAGTTGAGGAAACTATTGTCTCTAGTCTCCCTTGCATTGAAAGATTTAATTCCTTGAGCTTATTGTAAATATCTGTCAGATATGAAATTTACAAACACCAAGACTCATTTTGGAACAGCTTATAAATTGTGTCATGTTTTTGTTCTCCAAAAAAATGCTTTAAGTTCATCTTTGAGCTTGAGAACTTGGTTAAGCACAAGACATCGAGATAACCACCTTACATCTGTGTGCAGAACTAATGAGAGGTGAGCGGCATTCATTTCTCAGCATGTTTTTTCATAAAGCTTACATTGCAAAGGTCATGCATGACTTGATGAAATTTACCATTTTGACAACCTAGCTCAAAACTTCTGTCAACTCTTCACCACAAGTTTTTGCAACTAATGCTTCTATGTGTAAAATGAAATGCATTGTTCTTAAGGACAGATTTTCCTCCAAAACTCTAGTGGTAAATCGTTTACATTTCCCTATCATTGATGGTGCACCGTCATTACATATACCACAGTCTTTCCATGAAAGGCCATGGTCAATGAGATAATAGGTAACAGAAATGAAAATATCCTGGCCAGAGAAAAGAGAAACTGCTCAATGACATCTTCACCATCAATAAATCTGCTAAACCCAAGAATCTGACATATGCCAGTAATATCAGTACTCTCATCTACTTGTGAAGAAAATTTAAAATCAGTTTCGATTTTTTCTATGACTTGTTTATTTACATTGGACGACCTATTAGATATCCTACAGCTGATTGTACAGTTGAAGAGGGAAACTTTTGAAACTTGATCTTTAGCTTCTCGGACAAGTATATAACATTACATGTGGGGCCAATTATTTCCTCTCCAGTGGTATGAGGTTTTATTTTTTTGGCTGCAAATTTAAAAGAAGCCTCAAGAGCAGTGTCAGCTATGGTAACTCTCTTAACCATTTGACAAGCTGATTTCTTCTGCCCCTTTAATAGACGCGAAAAATAAGACACACTTTTCTCTGACTCACCAAGGTGCTTGGTAGCAAGATGTCGCTTTAGCTTGCTGGATACCATGGCCTGATTGCTGAGTGCTTCCTCACAAACTATACACACAGGGCGAGGGTTATTCTCATTATTGTTTCATGAAAATCCATATGATAAATAACTGTCCAAATATGTCCTTTTCTTTAAAAAAGAAACCAGGTGCCCTTTGTTAACTTTTGAACTTGACAGGCCGGAGATCAACTTCAACATTCAAATTAATACAAACATTGAAAGACAGTTCACCTTCCTTGTTCTAAAGTTTACGTTTCTTCACAATAAAACATAATAATCATAAGAAACAACAATCAAACAACACAATGACAAAATAATGATCAGGCCTGGCTAATTTTAAATATAAAAATGATAGCTGGACCTGGCAGCGTAACGAGCGAAACATTTGTGAAGCGATGACTCATACTGCACGAATACAGCTCCAGGTCCATAAGGGGCTTAATGTGTGTGGCTGGAAGCGCAGAAGGATTTAAGGGGTGAGAGGGAGGCGAGGAGGCTTGACAGTTGATGTCTCGCATCGGGTGCCATGAAACGTGCAAACCAGATAAACACTAAAGACAAAACTTAATTCAGTTTCTTTATTTTCATTATGTTGTGCTAAATTTTTCTCTTTACACAGCATTTTTGTTTTATATATCTTATTAATATATGTTCCCCTCAAAATATCGCGGCACCCTTTGCAGAAAGAAGACATAACGTGAATAAAATTATGTATTAGAAATGTGGCTACCTTTTTTTATGCACCATCCTATACATAACAAATATGATAAATTAATTTGAGACATGTGATTGGTGAAATTTGCATAAAATTAAGACACCACATAAAACTTTTCTTGAAACTGTCACAATATATCTTTGAAGGAAGTTGTTTGGATTGGATGAATTTTCATTGAAATCAATTGTTTGAAACAAATTAATGTTATGCTTATGAATTTGGATAGTTTTCTCCTTGGTGGGAAGGCAAATGGTAATATGACAGATAAGATTTAAATCATTTTGGTGCTTGCGCCATCATCAGGAATCTTAGAAATGTTGAAGGGATGTGTTAACTCTACAAAATAGTAGAAAATAGGTGAGAGATAGTTTGTCATAACATGTAAAAATATGTTCTCGAGATCAAAGATTTGGTACATGTTTCAGGCGGTGGCTAGCCACATTGACGACATACCATACATCAACGCTCTCCTCACCGTCATGTTTGAGCTGGTGCATCACTGTGACTGCTGTTTCGGTGCAGGCAGCTGCCATGTCACTGAGAGGGACATCATGAATGCCTTTGTGCAAGGGGGCGCCGCAGATATATGCCTCACCATACTCAAGACGTGAGATACCACTTTCTAAACATAGGAATGCATCACACACAACTTAAATACTTATTAAAAACGAATAAATATATTTTGACAAGTGTGTATAAGGTTTAAAATATAAATACCAGTACTAAGTCTATAAGCACATAGCTTACAAACTAACTCTTTTTTTAACACAAACCTTTTTGAATTGTCTATCTGATGTGCACTTTAAAAATATACAGTATGAACATATGGCTAAAAAACTAACTTAATCAGAAAACTACACCAAGCCCTAGGCCTCAATATTTACAGTATTTGATTAGCAGGAAAAACTCGTATACCATTTAAATATACTTGTTAGCACTCCCTAGATTAAAACTAGGGTTCCCTGACTTAGGGAGGCTATAGGAATAAATTGAAGTAAAAATTGAACCATTTTCATAGTTAAATATACTTTAAAAACGAATAGTAAATAAATCACTTTAAAAGTTATATTCAGAAGTGCTGATTAATTATATTATTTTTTGAAGATTATAAATGATATGAATAGTAGATTTTAAAGCTTAACTTGAACCAGTACTAATGGCAGTGATGTAAAGTGTAAACTGTCTTCTTCATTTCATTGTAAAAGCCATATTGTGTTTGTTCCCTTTTATGTATTTCTATCCACCTTTCCTGTACCTTCTTCCAAATACATATTTTTAATATACTGTAGAGATTACTTATTAGTCTGTTTTTACAAACATATTTGTTTGTTTGCTGAATCTTTTACAGGCCAGAGAAAATCAGTTGGAAGGCCATAGGTTGCCGATTAATGGTCTAAAAGGTGTCAAATCTTGCATTGGACTGGAGTGCCAAAATGGGGAGAACGAGGTTCAAATTTGGGTGTATTGGGGTGGTGTTTCCCGATAGTTTTCCATGCTCCCTCCTTGATATCCTGACAGCTATTTAAATAATATTTAATTTATGAGCTGATTTATTTATTTATTTTAGTAGTTTGTGATTTCCTGTGTTGAAGAGTGGAAACGAGATAACATTGTGTATAAAATAGAGACTTACTCATCCTACAGCAATAAGTTCAGTTAAAGAAAATGAGAATCTTAATGTTATTACTTATTAGGCACAGCGGTGAAGGAGCATCATCCAACCTCCTGCTGGCCGCTGCACTCCTGCCCCTGTTTGCTGCCTGCTCAGCCGACGGGTTGGCCAAGGTTTGGCTGCAAAGAAACCACATGGAACTCCAACCTTACCACAGCCGCTTCCTTGAGATGTCAGCCATCACCTACAACCTCACCATTGACGAGTACCACCTGAGACTCATCAAGAACAAGGTCAAGCTTTTCCACACCCTCATAGACAAGTTGAGGAGTGGAGAGAACATTGTGGAGTTCGACATGTGCAAGAGGGACCACAATATGATGAGCACCTATTTATGTACAGGCAGGACACAGGAGGAGGCATGTGTTCAGCAAAAGAGGAAGAAGATGGATGACAGTGATGAAGATGGAGAACTAGAAGGAGATACTTACTGTGCAGCCATGTCTTGTTCAAAAAAATACAAGCGGAAAGCGGCAAAAGCCAATAAAATCAAAGTGAACAAATTAAGATCTTTATGCATTGAAGGAATTGTGTCACCTATAAATATTAAATCTCACTTGGAAGAAAAATTGGAACAAAATTTAGATATTTATGTGCAAACTACAGCCAAAATACCTCAAGTAGGTAGGACTACACAATGCATTTTGAAAGAAATTGACAGTAAAAGTGTGAAACCAATGGAAGTGGCTTCTTTTCAAGATGAAGAAGAAGAAGCTGTATCCATCAAACGTACACTCAGAAGGAAATGTACAATGACTTCTCGCGATAATTCAAAATGCATATCTAGCATTCAGAAAGCCAATGGGAAAAATATTGATAGCAGGGAGAAAGACAAATATGAATATGATATTGATGAGATAGGTGGAGGTGACAAAGGAAAAGGAAAGGAACAACATATTAAATATAAGATTATGAGCAAGCCAGCTACTAGTCCGGTTAAATGCAAGTTGTTGCATAGCAATACAGGTGCTATTAACATGTACATATCAGTAGATCATGATGATAAGACTTCTCCAATACTGTCAAACAAAGATGATACCCCAGTACTAAAAGACAAATCAGACACACCCTCTCAAGAAGAACCAACTCCAAACAAACTTGATGCCGACTGTTCTGAATATGATGATATTGTGTCGTACCTTGAAAATAATAAGAACTCACCAAGTGATGAACCAAAGAAATACTATTTACAATCTTTTAAGGAGCTATTTACAAATCTGTTGCACAAATATGTAAAGCTCTGGGACATGGATCGACAATATGGCTATCCTTTACGGCTACGTGGTGGCAAAGGGGATGACAACGTTAAAAATGAGGAAGTTGCCAAATTAAACATGCTCCTTCCTTGTTGGGAGCATAGTTCCATTACACGCCTCACCAAGAATTGGAAGTCACTAGAATCTCGACTTGAAAGTATAAATGATGAGGATAGCTTGACACAAGTAACTGAGAAATTATATAATCTTTTGATTGAACAAGACAAAAAAATAGATGAAAAGCTAAAGATTATGAAAAGTATTGTAATAAACAAAGAATTGGAATCAACACAGACAAAACATAACAAGAAAGTTATAGATTCTAGTGTGTCACCTAAAATTGATAGCAAAATATCACTAAATAGAAACACAACATTTGAATGTGATGGCTCAGAAATTCAAAACAAAGGCCAAGAAGCTGATAACAAGAAGAAAAACACAGAAAATGAAGGTTCAAAACTTCAAATCAAAAGGACATCATCTCAAAATGATGAGGCAATCAAAGGAAAACCTCATAATGACCTTTCTATTTCCGATCACACACAAAATGGACTAAACTTGGAAGATACTTTGGATGAAAACTATAATGTGGTGGAAAGTGTTATAAACAGTTTACAACTTGATGATTTCAATGACGCTGATGATGAATATGAAGACAAAGAAGAAGAAGAAGATGAAGAAATTGATAGTTGTGGAGTTGTGGACATCCCAAAATTTATTGGTTATGCACAACAAACTAGAGATAAAACTGAAGAAAGTACCTTTTGGAGAAGTGAAACACAGCAAGGGTCTAGGTCCTCAACTCAACAAGACAAATATAATATAAAACCAGAAGAAAATATTGAATTATTGAAATCACATTCCAATGTAGAAAGCATTTTGAACACCACTGCACCTAAATTACACAATAGTGGTGAAATAGCTGCAGACACAATTGCAACCACAAAAGAAATTTATTGTAAAAGCTCTACAAATGATAAAGCAAGCAAGGAAACAATATTCAAAGAACCTATAAAAAATGAAGAATCTAATGAAAAACCCTCTCAACAATTAAAAATATTATCCACCTCTCCAAATTTAAAAAAACTTGCAAAATTCTTAAATGTCAAACAAAAAGCCCCATATCCACATACAAGTTCATTGAAACCTGAATCTATCAATTCTTCTAATAAATCTCTTCCTCAAGAAGTAGAGTCATCAATTACCAAAAAACATGTGCAGCAAGAATCTTTACATCTACCTTCAGATAATCACAAGTCAAAAGAAACATCACCTATCCCCAAAATTTGTTTGCAACAAAATGAGTCGTCTTACTTGAAGATTTCAGAAGAATCAGGAACAGTTTCCAATGATGTCAAATTACCCTTATCCCAATGTGCCACACACTCACCAAACACAGTTGATTTTAATTCAAAAGAATGTCTACAAACTGAATCAATACTTTCAAATTCTAAAGATATTTTACAGTTGGAAGGGCCACCTACCTCTGAGAAACATATCACTAAGTTGGCAAAGACAACTCCCCAACAAAAAGAGAAACTACCCCCTCGTAAAGCATCATCAAATTCAAACACTCCACCTCGGCCGATTAGAGGTCAAGCAGTTTCTCATCAGCCAACATCTAGAAACTACGTTATGCAACAACAAAATGTGCCATATTACCTTCCACCACTTTCCCAGCAGATATTTAACAACAGTTTGCAGGCTGCCTCACCAATTCTACATGTTTTAACAAAGGCACAATCCCCGATGAGACACACTCTGAAAGTTGTGATGAAGTCGGGTCAGCGGTTAAAGCAGAACACACAGCTTATACCCATTACTAATCCACAATCCTTTACAATCATGTCAACAAAACCAGAAATGGTGCTTGCAGTAAAACCTCTAATTGCATGCAGGTATTGAGAGAAAATAAATTTAATGACTGTACCGTATAGAATTTTAACAACTTATTCCAACTTAATATTAATAATATTCATAGTTAATTGTAGAAATGAGAGACTAAATTAAAAATATAAGGAAAGAAGCTTAAGTTGTGTTAGGAAATGACATAATATTTTGCAGAAAAAAAAATTACTTCAAAATCTTAGATGACATAATCGTTGAATAAATTAATATATTATAATAAACATATTAATTGTTATAATATATTAATTTATTAAACCTTAAATGTCATCTAATCTTTTGACTTAGAGGTTGCTGTTTTTTGCAAAATATCAAGTCACTTCCTAACTCAACTTAAGTTTCTTTCCTTTTATTTGTAGTATTCTGACTTAATTTGAGACGATAAAAAACTAAACAGTCAGACACAAAACATTAATTTACCACCTACTAAAAAAGAATAATCCTAGTTTCATAGTGATACTTTTTAATCCCCAGAAATTGAAAATGCAGCAAGTATACCAGTAGAAAGATATCTACCCCCACCAACTGAGATAAAGATGTTAATGTAAATTCAGAGACCAAAAAATAAATAATGACAAACTAAAAAGATTAATATTAATCAAAAGGATTTTTGCCCTTAAAATTTCATATCATATATAAAAGTTAATGCTATAATTTATAAAGTATATTGATATATGTAGCCTATATTATGAGAAAAAGTCAAGGTAATATTTTGGGAGAAATATAACCTTATAGAGGTTGATATATATTAAGAGAGTGTAAAAATAATGTAAAGTACATAAAAGTTAAGGAAGCCAACCTGAAAGGATAATTATGTTAGGTAGTAACAAACACACATCTCTCTTCATTTCTTCTTACACGTTTAGCACTTGCCACTTCCACATTAACACATTGTTTTAATTTTCAGAAATATTACTTTTTCATACAAATAATATATATATATATATAAATGTCTATTTCCTGTGTTTGCTTTTTGTGTTGTACATTTTACATATTCCTATTTAAGTGCCCTATCATTCTTTACCATTTATTATTTTCTCCCATTTGTGTTTTTTGGTTTCCTCTTTTAGAAAGTTGCGTTGCGGGTTTCACACTCCTCCCTGATGAGTTCCAATATAATGAAATCTAGGTCGAGGGATTGAGTGGTGATGACTAACTAACAATCGATATTCTTCCAGAGGCAGCCATTACCTCCTTGTCCAATGGCAGCAATGTAAAGTGTGAACTGTGGTCTTCTTTTCATTGTGAAAGCCAAATTGTGTTTGTTCCTTTTATTTGTTTCTATCCACCTCTCCAATAACTTCTTCCAAACATAATACAATTACATCAAAAAGTGAAAAGAGATTTTTCTTAAAGAGATATATTATACAAAACACAAAGGAACTATCTGGAACTACATGTTTGAAGAATTTTAAATATAACTGAAAACTTGCAGTGTTGCTAAATTGATGCAACAGAATGGAGGCTTGAATAGATATATAGCTTGCTGGAAAATTAATAATAAATAATACATACAAGACCAACAAAGACTATAGTTGAAATAATAAATAAATAGTATATGTGTCTTTTGTTTCCTATCTAGGCCTAGCCTAACAACAGTATCCTTTGAGGTTGACTTCCTTCACTATCTTTTGCTTTATATTATTGTACTTATTATACATGTCCAAGCCAATGGGCAATAATTCATCTTATAGAGGTTAAATAACAGTACAATGCCTTTAATCAGGTTCTCCCCCTTGCTGTCTAGACTTTCACCCTATGGAGCCACGCCCCCTCAGCCGATGATAAGATCAGGCTATGTCAGTCGTTGGGAGCCCTTGATAGCAAGATTCTACTTGACACTGCCTTCCAACTCCCAAGTCATTGGAGACGGGAACCTCACAATGAACAGTAGTACACCTGGATTCATAGTGGCTTCTGGGGGTAACTTTGGAGATGTCGAACTGGGCATAACGTCTGGAGGTAGAGCTGTAGGGGTGAAACGGATACACCTGGTTCATCAGATGTCCCTTGTAGTGTTGTTGAAGAAAGTGGTTCAGCCACTGATGACCATAAAACACATACATATCTTACCTTATATGTTGTGCGTTGAGCATGACAAGCAGTTGTTTGTGGCCTCACCACTTTGCGAGTACAACTTGGGAGAGTACTTGATGTGCCTCAAAATGAACAACTGCCTCAACGTCAAATCCAACCATCTCATGAAACAGGTCAGTCTGTAATCACAATATAATATTATTATAGAATCATAGATATTTATGATTTAAATCAACAACATTATATTATTTACTAAGAAAATTCTATTGAAATGTAAATGGTAAATTATTTGTTACGTGTGTTACCTTCTTTTTTGAAACTAAACTAGAAAAGATATTTAAATAAACTTATGGTTAGTGTTTATTAATTCTTCAAAATAGCAAACATAATATAATACAATCTATGTGTTTCTGCATGTGTCTCTGTATATGGTAAGATCTTAGAAGAAGAAACTTTAAGAATTCACAAACACACATATTTTTCTGTGGTAAACATTTTATTTAAACTCCATGTCTTAATATTCCTTAGGTTGTACACATGTCAAAATTGCGCTAATGGGTTAAGGATGAGGAAGGTTGAATTTAGAAGAAGTGTACCCAGCCTTGCATGGAAGATGAGTGGAAAACCATTTAGGGAAAACCACCCCCAATACACTCGACTTGGATTTGAACCCCAACCTCCCTGTCAACACACTAGTCTATTTCAAGAGTAACACCTTATACCAGGCAAACGCTGAAGCAGGTTCAGTAACCATTGATAATATTTTATTGTATTATTAATATTATTTGATAGGTAATGTGATATCTATCAAAAGTGACAGTTCAGTTCATATGACCTAACAAATGAATGCGTGAAAATAGATCTAGTAACTTTTCTGTCAGAAAAAGTTCTTACCTGGATTGTATATGTATACTCCATTCACAGTAGGAATTACTCTCTGAAGGGTCTTTTTTCCTACCAATATCCTACTATATAATAGATTTCTGGGAGGGAAAAAGGCCTTTCAGAAAACAATTCCTACGGTGAACAGACTTTAGGTATCAAGCTTTAGGGATAATTTATTTTGTACATACAAACATATTTTTTTAACAATAATAAAAATGCAGTGTTTTGTTATTTTCAGTTATTTGTTGGTCTGTTCTTCCTCCACAATTTGGCCAAACCAATCATCCATGGGAACCTGAAACCATCCAATGTTCTGATAAATGAGTCAGGTGTCATCAAATTGGCTGACTTTGGAATATATGAGGTAAATATATTTACAATTAGATTTATACTATAGCTGTAATAGTAAAATTGTGACATAGATATTTTAGAAAAATGGTTATGTTTATCATGATAACATGTAGATAATTTTTTTTTTAAATAATAGAAAAAAATTTAACAACAAGTTTGGATTATACACTTCATTAAAGAAAGGAGGCAGACGGACAACATTTATAATATTACACCCTCCGCCGATCCTATAGATAAGGCCCCTAAAACTATAGGATAGGAAGGATGCAACAATACATGGAAAATAACAACTGGAAATAGAGCAAAGTTTAAATCAAATATTCTTTAATTGTCAAAAAGTATTAAACAAACACGGGAAAGACGGCCTTAATTCAAAACATCCTATAGCTACTATTCTGAAAGAAAACATTGACTTATTTGCGCAGGAATTCACAAAGTACGCTGGACTTAAGGTCCTTCAAACATAAAGTTATGGCTGGTTACTCATAACCCAAAGCAAGACTTAAGGTCTTTCAAAGCGTAAATTAAGAACAAGTTTTACATATGTTCCCATGACATATCGAATGAACTTAACTTGCATTTACGTTAATTCAAAGTACTACAAATTTACATTAGAGTTGGATCAACGTGATCCCAACACAAGGTTAGCTAAGTTAACATAAAAGTTTCTAAGTCGAACGCAATTTCCTCTTTGCGTTGACTATACATTTAACTAATTAATGTAGGCCCCTCTTTCATGACCTAAATAAAGCTTGTAAAACAAACATAATATAAACAAGGTGAAAAGTTCGTTTCTAAGATTCTACATTTAAAAATTATTTCCTAACTGTAACGTTCAATAGCGATAAAACAACTATCAAACTTTCTTTCTTAACATGCTACATCTCTACGGTGATTCCTACACCTATCAAACGTGCAGTAAATATAATTCGTCTCTACCAGACGTTCAAATAAAGGTGATCCCTACACCTGTCCAACGTGTAGTTATAATGATACATATTTACAATTTACAATCCTCTTTATAATGAGTCTAAAACACGGAAACAAGGGGGAGGGGTTTTCACATCCAACTCAGTTACGCTCAAACAGTCCATTACGTCATTCTGAAGCAACTTCGTAGGATTTCCAAGCCGCTGATTGGACGCGTCATTGTTGCAATGCAGTATTTCATTTCTTGACCAATGTAGAAGCTTGAAAGATCGGCGAGTGTTTTCCATATCTCTCCGCCAGACGGCAGACCAGGGTTAGTTGATTTGGCGAAGAGGTATCAAGTAAACATTGGCTAGTTTTATTGCAATGTTCGGGCTGAGTAGATCGTTGAGAATGTTCTCCGAGATGTAGTCGCCCAACTCTTGTTCATCGGTGCGTTTGACTTGCCCGCGACGTAGCCAGGGGATCTGGACGAAGGTACGTGTTGAACAGTTATTTTACTACACTGTTTATAATGGATTTTTCTGAATGCTGATTTTGAGTAATTGTTGGGGCTACATTAGGCTATAATAGTGAAGAATACTATTATAGGTTTCTTCGAGGTTATTCTGGGGGTGGATAGTATGTATTTAGGCGAATCAATTTGTGATATTAGGTTAGGTGGGGAGCAATTGTACAATACGAAGCATTGTATTGTTACAATAAAGTAGACTATCCATGCCTTTAAAAATTAAAGTGACTGATTAAGAAAATTGTGTTAGTAAAAAGTGTGTAACTATTAATATGTATAAGACACATTCAATATGATAATATATTTGGTGTGAGCTTATTAAATGATTCAAGTGGTTAGGAAAGGTGTTTGCTGACAATCTTCAGATATTGGAACAGTTAAAGAAGGACATTCAACAAGAAATAGTGAACATAATGTCCAAAGTTTAAGACTCTCATGGAAAATATTATATAAAGAACCTAAATGTGCGTTAGATCTACAGGTGTCCATTTGTCTGATGTCATCTTCAAAACATGGTTTTACACAATTTTGTGGCCCAAATAAACATATAACAAAAAAAAAGATTGTTTTTTTTTTCAAACTGTTTCAAAATTATAATCAAAACAAATTGAATTACTTATTTTTTACCACCCAGCATTTGTGAGTATTTGTGTAAAAATAAATAGAAAAAGGAAAACCAAAGTAGGTAGCTTTATTAATGTGTTATTGGCAACAATGACAATCCAATGTTGCAAAATTAGTTGTATATTTGAAAAGAGATTGAACATAAAAAAAATACACAAGAGAATGATGTTTCCCTATAGCAACAGTTCCTTCAGAGATGATATTCACTATAGCTTGCTATCTGTTGAAGGCACTGTATCAGAACACTAAGCCACCTAGTTCCTCTCTCATCTGGTGGTCCCACGAGACGCTACAGACATACTTGACAACAGGTGCTATTCAGTGCACCACCAAATCTGACGTTCATGTGGCTGGCATGCTCACCCACTTTATCCTGACTGGGGGACTACACCCTTTCGGCGCAGTCACCGACGACATACTCAACAACATCATGAAGGGCACTTCGTCCCTCAGAACTTCTGGTTGTGAGGTCAATGATCTTATCTCCTGGATGTTGGTATACGAGCCTAGAAACCGCCCAAACATAAGGAATGTTTGCAGGTATTCACATGTTGGCCTTTATTTTAATTACCAAACACACAAATAAATTTAATTAAAGGTAATTAAAGTAAATTGAACAAGTAGAATTATTTTAGCTTTAAAAATTATTTGATTTATGTGTGGATGTGAGATATTTAACTATTGCTGATGAAAGTTTTATACAATACCTAAGCAACTTTTATTAATCAGAACATCTAGATTTGTATAAGTTCTATCTACAAATAAGAGTATATATCACGAATCAAATGTGTCTTGTCTGACACTTTAAATCCGTCGGTACTATGTTTGTCTACTGAGCTAAGGGTCCTGGGTTCAATTCCTGGCATGGTCGAGAACTTTATCTTTGATGAAATGTGGTTTACCACTTTCACAGTGATGAATTAATGGTCATGGGCTGGATGTTGTGTCTGGTTTAGTTTTACATTAGTTTATAAGATGTGTGCTGATATAATCAATCGGTTCAGCTTCAGGTTAAATACCCGAAATAAATGGACGGGTGGGGGTGAGATGTTCTGCCAAAGTTTTGGGATTTCACACTTATAAGTCAAGGATTTTTCTAAAAAAAAAAAGTTTAAAATATTAAGAGTTATCACTTATTTGCCAGAAAAACAATGCCACTTTAACAAAAAGATCAACTCAATTTTTAGCCCTTTTTCACTTTGTTTGTTAATGAGGGGAGGGCATAATGGCTGCAGTCTTCTCATTCAGCAAATTGCAAACAAAAAAGGTCTTCTCTAATTGACGAAATTTGCTTTAATTTTCAAGCTATACATTTGTTTTTGGCAGGTGGTGGGTAATTTTCTTGTCTGAAAATGTTACAAAAGTGACACTTTTTATCTATTAAATTATTTTGCTACTTTTTTTTATGGATTTTTATTACCAAAGTATAAACACATTTTTTTTCATACACATTCAATAATGTATTGAATGGTTATGGATTTTTTTTTGTTTAAAAAAAATTCTCGTTTACCTGTTTCTGTGGCTGCATGGTCTAGTGTGTTGCTCTCGTTTTGGACTAGACTGCCAAAGACTAGGAGATCGAGGTTCAATCCCGGTCGAGTGCACTGAGGTTTTTTTTTTCCTAAATGGTTTTCCACTCTTGTGCTTGTGCACTTCAACTAAATTAAACCTTCCTAATCTCAAACACATTAGTGTAATTAATATAGAGGTGTATAACACAAACAGGTAGTAAGACACGGTGCTAAAAAAATGCTATTTCATTATGGAGTATCATCTTAAAACTAGGTCAGTATAGTACATTTGCAGATCCAGAACTTACTTTCCGGGCGGGGTATATTAAGATTAAAATTGATATATAAATATAAAATTACAAAATAAATACTCTCATAATTAAAAAAAGTTTGAGTTTAGCATATACAAAACGAGAATATGAGATAAAAGGTTTCACCCGTATTATAACATTTATATGCTGTCAATTTTCAACACAAATAATTTTGTAAATTTTTTATAAAAGGTGTGTGGAAAAATCTTAGTATGGTAGAAGCTCATTAATTCAGGCCCTACTAAGCCAGATTTAGCTTAATCTAGACAACCTTTCTCCCATGATAATACACTAATAAATGCTCATGAAAAAGCTTAATTATAAATGGAATTATTAATGCAAAAAATATAAACATGAAGTGAGAGTGGATGAACCAAGACACTCATGTTCTAAGTAAAGTCAGATTAAAGGACTAAAATTCCCATAAATAGTGTACATATTAATTTCATTCCTGCAGATTATTTTTCCTTTTCATCACAAAATGTTAAATAAATGGGGTTTGGTTTTGTATAGGCTGTTTTAGTTGTAGCTTGTCTTATTTTATAGGTTATTGTTTTTAATTCAGACAACTTTAGTCCCCAATTAATGAGCTTCTACTGTGTTTTTTAGGTATGAAATAGGTATTATTATAAACTTACTATTAATTCCTTTTTATTCCTGTTAAATACTATTATATTTACTGTTAATTCGCCCTCCTTTATTTCAAATATTATTATGTATTTTTTAGTTTCTCTATGTTCCTTTCAAAAAGGGTTACATTTATTGTTAATTTTTGCTTGTGCGTTTCAGTTACTATTAGAATAATTGCTGTTCATTTCTACTGCTTTTTATAGTTTAGGTCGCTTGTGACAAAAGGGTCAAGCTTTGGATCTCAGTCGAATGTATTGGAGGCGGTTTTCCCAGCCTCTCTCCAAGCTAACATGGTGTACTTCATATAAATAGCCATAATTAATTTTACTCCTAAAATTGAGCCTTAGGTTAACATGGGTTTGAACATTTAAAACCACAAATAAATTTACCATCCATTCCTGATATTTTCTTTGACTTACTATTAGATTTAATATTCTGTAAATTGAAAAACAACACTTGGACAAGGGAATCGAATCCGGGACTTTTGGCTTAGTAAGCCAATGCTCTAACCACTGGGCTATCCGGGAACTGTCCCGTTTCCAGGGTCATTCTCCACTCATATTTTAAGGCAAAGTCTGTGACAGACATGCGGAAATCCGTCTACAAATGTGTGATCAATTAAAATCCCAAACTATCATACAACACAGCCACCATTGATTCGATAGTTGGCTTTATGCTGCCAACTGTACAGTTATAATTGTATGGGATGATTCCTGGTTAAGTGTATTGGAGTACTAAGCCAAAAGTTTCATTTTAGATTCCCGTATCCAGATGTAATTTTTCAATTTACAGAATATATCTAAATGCGGCTATAACCGTAACCAACAAATTTAATAGCTTTGCTATTTAATACATCATTAAATATAATGTTAATTCTTACCTGATCCTGTTGGTAACAACTAATTAGTGTTTACTTTTTATTCCATGCATTCCCATTAATTTCTCTTAGTTACAATAATAATGCTCATTATGCTTAATGTGGACCAAAATCAATGCTTATTACTTCATATGATTCCTACTGTTCCTGTTCCTTGTTCAATACTGTCTGTTGAGGTTACAAATATTCTTAATATATATTCCATTCTGTTTTAATTTTGTATTTATTTTCACCGCATCTTACTACTTATTCAGGTCATACGCATAGATGATAATTACTCTAATGGGATAGGGATGAGAAATTTGCGTAGAAGGAGAGTGGGAAAACATTTAGGAAGAACCTTCCCCCCACAGTCACATGACAAGGATTCTAACCCCGACCTCCCTGTCATTAGCAAATCAGTCTAACATGAAAGTGACACTTCAGAGTTTAGACCATTCAGCCAATGAAGCATGTTTTGAAGTATAAAATTCAAGCAAAATTTTAAAACCCTACACAATGTGACAGTCATTCCACATTAGTGCTTACTGCTAGCAGTCGTTGACACTTTAATAATCCCCTTGGAAAATAAATACATTCTAATTTGACAAAGAATCCTGAGAAAAGGAAAAATAGATAATTTCAAAATAAAATTAGGTTAAAGAACAAATGGCTTAAAACGCAATTATAAAAAAAGTCATGAAGATTCTAGGACCTATGAGAACAAATAAGAATCTAAATATAAATATCGATTACAATTCCGGTTCTGGTTACTAAGCAATTTATTTTTAAGATTCCTGTCACGGTTGCCTAAAAGTAACCTTTAATTTCAGTTACTGCTTCTGGTTCCAGTTTGACTCCCTGTTTGAAACAGATATTTAAAATATATCACTGTTCCATTACTAAGCATAAAAATGATTTTAAGATTGGAGTGTAGAAGAGGGAGGGCGAGCTTTGGTGGCTTAGTAACTTCGAGCATGGGTATTGAGAAGTAAATGAAAAATACATTATTTACAATACTGTTATGGCCGGTTGCCAGTTCATAGAGGATGGGAGAACACACACACACATTTAAATAATACGAGGGATGTTTACTATTCTATAAATAATTAGTTTAATAAAATATAATATAAATATACAATTATTTAAAAATGATGATAGTTGTTACATAGTAACTGTAAATGGGTAAACTACCCTAACTCTACTATATTCTTGAAACATACAGAGGTCTTAAGTTTAACAAAATCCTCTGATGAAATATCGGACACAACTGTCCTGCTAGTAAGTCAGTTTGTCCCTGGATGAACTCAGAATCATGAGCCGGCCGTGTATCCCTAGCTAGAATTCACATGATCAGTAGAGAAGCCATTGTCTCAAGACTAGGAATGTAATCGTAAGCTAGGCAGCCATCTTAAGTTGCAACAATTCCTAGTTTCAACTATACACTTTTGTAGCTGCACATTCTTAATTTTGAGTACACACTCTGTTCTACGTGTTGTTAGTTCCCGACAATACTTTTGGGAGGGGTTTGAACCCTTAAAACACCCCCATATGTCTTCAGTACTGTCCTGTTTGAGCCTCAGCTTAGGTTATTAATAAAACAAAAGTGATGACAAGCTCTTATAAATACATTTTTTAAATCTATTTAAATAGGAACTTAAGCCTGCTGCAAATGTTAGCCCCCCTTGTGAGGTTCATATTATAAACTATGTAGACTTTTGCCCAGGCATGTGTACTTCTGGGACTATGGCAAGAAGTGGCGCTTCCTACTGGCATGTTCTGGCATCACCGAGGACTGCCAAGTGCCTCCATTACCCCTCGTTGAGTTCCACAACAGTCTAGACAAGAGAGCAGCTGCCGAAAAGGTTAATGGGAAATGGGTGAGCATGAAAAAAAAATCATCTTTTTAGTACAGCATTTTACTACTCATTTGGGTTGTATGCTTATGTATTAATTATGCTAATAGTTTTAGGGATGAGGAAGTTATATTTAGAGGAAGTGTACACAAATTTGCATAGAAAACAATTTTTAAAAAAACACCCTCAGTATACTCGACCGAGATTCGAACCTCGATCTCCACATCATCGGTAGTCTAGTCTATTGCGAGAGTATCACCTTAGATTATGTAACTACCAAAGGGGGTTATTGGACATATTATTACATTACTCGTAATAATATATTTTTTCACACCTTGGATATTATCATCTAGAACAAGGTTGGCAAAACCTTTTGAGAGTGCATACCCATTATGTCAGTAATTTTTGTAGATATTCTTTCATGTACCTATAGGAATTTTGAGTATTAAAATATATTATTGGAGTCGTTAATCAACAGTGTTGAATAAGACTACTGTGGAGTAGAGGTTACATATTGATGAGTTACATACCTTGTACTCATCACAGGACATTGTTGGGCTAATCAAGTCTTGTAGATTTCGGTGGGCAGGACATGCAGCAAGAAAGGAGATTTATAACCTTGTTCAGAGTATTGACTGCCAAATCCAATGGGAAGAAGCCATTAGGAAGACCTAAACACAGATGGGAATATAACATTATAATGGACCTGAGATATATATGGTGTAATGAGGTGGACTGGATAGAACTAGCCCGAGATAGTGATATGGTTTAATGAGGTGTATTGGATAGAACTAGATCAAGATAGGGATATGGTGTAATGAGGTGGACTGGATAGAACTAGCTCAAGATAGGGATATGGTGTAATGGGGTGAACTGGATAGAACTAGCTTAAGATAGGATGTAATTAGGTGGACTGGATAGAACTAGCTCGAGATAGAGATATGGTTTAATGAGGTGGACTGGATAGAACTAGATCAAGATAGGGATATGGTGTAATGAGGTGGACTGGATAGAACTAGCTCAAGATAGGGATATGGTGTAATGGGGTGAACTGGATAGAACTAGCTTAAGATAGGATGTAATTAGGTGGACTGGATAGAACTAGCTCGAGATAGAGATATGGTTTAATGAGGTGGACTGGATAGAACTAGATCAAGATAGGGATATGGTGTAATGAGGTGGACTGGATAGAACTAGCTCAAGATAGGGATATGGTGTAATGGGGTGGACTGGATGGAACTAGCTCAGGATAGGGATATGACGTAATGAGGTGTATTGGAAAGAACTAGCTCAAGAGATGGATAGGTGACAAACTTTTTTAAGTGTTGCAATGAAATTTCGAGTTCCTATTGCCATAGAGTAAATAAGTATAACACCTTGCCTTTATTATAAATTATATTATAGTTATCATATTATAAGTTATAATTATTATATCATGCATTGTAAACTAATACACTAATATAATACAGTAGTTAAAATGGTTTTTAAGAAACCTAGCTAAGTGATGCTTTTGAATTGTTATAATTATGTATGTTTTAAAAATCCCAAGCTATATTTATAAGTAGTATGTTATATACTTCACAAGAGAGAAAAATAATTATTTGTTATAGTAATAAATTTATAAGAAATTAAAATGATGCTACTTACTTTCTTTTGAACTGTTAAGTGATAGAAGCTATCTAATCAATTTAATGCTGTGTTGACTACACAACACCCTCTATCCACAGAAGTTATTACTATCTTCACCAACAGACGACAGTTGCTTGGTTGGTATGACTTGATTGTGGGCTGATGCCATGGAGTTTTTTTGTGTGTTTAAAATATGACCAAGGCTAGTTTCTTGATAATGACAGACAAAACATCGGTGGAGTAGCAGAAAATTTGCTTAATATTGGTTCTTATGATTGACATTATAATAAGATAATGCAATTGAAGAGCTGAGAATTATAAGTGGGCTATCAACTATTTTGATAAAAATGAGTGTTTTATTTTCATTTCGTGTACTTTGCGTGAGGAGTTCAAATCTGCCATTGAAATGGCTGTAAATTCACCTTAAATAGTGTAAATATTCATTCAAAATTTCAGACCCAGCTACATTGTAAGAATTATAAGTGTATAGTACATACACAACATACAAAACAAAAACACATCTTGCATTTGAAATCATTGTACTTACATGCTATTTTTTTAAAGGATGGTAAGTATTTTTTTAAATTAATATGACACGAAAGTAGATTAATATTGCTTTAATATACGATAAAGTGGATTATATAAGTACATTGTTCTACAAAGTTCACTTTTAATATCATGCTTTTTTTTATAAGCCCACTTATAATCCTGTGCAGTCAACTTTTGACAGGACCAATTTAATTATTATTTTCATTATGTATTTGGTTTAATTAAGCAATGTAGGAAACCTCATAAAACATATAAATTATGTCATAGAGTAGATAACTACATTAATTAAAAATATGCTGCAAAACTAAACTTTGCTTTTGCTCTTCTGAAAAATAAGAAAATGGTTGATTGCCCCTCAATTCTCAGGTGTTCAATAAACAAAACTGTAAATATTTTTGCCTTGCCTTGAAATCTTCACTACTGTTTATTTTTTATTTCTTCGAGATATTTAATGTATACTTTCTGAAATGAATGATTTTATCAGCTAACGAGAATTTCTATGAGTGAACGGGAAAGGGCCTATCAATTTTTTCAAGAAAGGTATTTTCATATATCTTCCAGGGCTCTTTTACATGTCACAATTGACTGGGATTGACGGATTTACTTCTACTCGTAAAGTAGTTGTGCAAGAGATTTTTTATTGCTCACGAAAAATTTTGAAACACCGGCTGGGTTTGAATCCACAAACATTTGGTCCTGAGGCGAGCACTTTACTCCAAGACCACTGAGGTCGACTTCTGTTTATTGATATTTTATTTTAAATGTATATAAAAATGTATATATTATTTTAAATGTATATATACATTCAATATTCACTTACCAACAATAGAAGATAAGTATAAAAAATTTGATCAAATGCTCATTGTTCAGTAATTTTACACAACCCGACTACCCATTTGTAATAGAAGCATTTTGCAATTTACATTTGGGTCATAATTTTATTGCAGGGATTGTAAAACATTTTGTCCAGGCTCGTGTATTTATCCAACTGCCACCTGGCTATGAGATTTCATCATCATCAACAATCATTTCCAGCCTATGGCCGTCTTAGTTTAATAAAATGTCTTATTTATTCTTTCACCATTCTTCTCCTTTCACTTGCACACTTTTTATTATCTGCACCTCCCATTTATTTCTTGGGCTCCCTTGCAGTCTTTTCCCTACATACTTCTTTCCAATTTATTCTTTCCATCTCTATCTTCATTATTTTTTAATATTAGAAGATTTATTAACACTTAATATTTTAAAACTTTGTCAAAGGTCATGTTACATTCAACTATCTACCTTTAATTGTAAGTATTTATTAAGGTGCGGCAGAAGGGAGTGCGAATAATTTTACAGTTTTTATAGCATTAAATTTTTTTGGCTAAAATAAATCAACTATTTCTCCAGTAGCAACATAGAGTTTGGTTTTCTGCACTTGCTAATATCAACAGATCTTGAGTATCTGTCAAAGATGCCCTGGAATTTTGTCAAAACTTTTTAAACAAAGAGAAAAGGCTTTGACAAAATTCCAGGACACCCTTGACAGATACTCAAGATCTGTTGATATTAGCATGTGCAGAAAACTAAACTCTATGTTGCTACTGGAGAAATATTTGATTTATTTTGGCCAAAAAATTTCAATTCTATAAAAATTGTAAAAATATTTTCACTTCCTTCGATCGCACCTTAAGAATGTTCTATATAGTGTAGCGGCTTAAGTAAGCATATCATAACATTTGTGCATTTTATGATAGAAGTATGAAATTTCTACAATAGTTGGTAAATATCATAATTAATATATTTAGATGTGGAGAGAAGTCAAATTTGACCTTTGAGGTCAATGAGAGGTCAAATACAATATGGTCACTACTCCACCGGGCCTAATGTTTAAATACGCCTAGCTTAGAAAGCATACAGTGCAGAAAGGCATCTAAGTTGTAATTTACAAATAATTTAGGGATGCCCATTCATTTGGGGAACTTTAGAGAGAGATCTCCATACTTCAAAGAATTGCTATTATGTCAAGGCCAAAGGTCAATATTTATGTAAATGACCATGAATAACCTGTATAATTTATTTATTTATGAAAACATAATGTATATTATGTAATGAACAACTATATGTATATGTAACAGATGTAATTAACAAAATTAACAATCTTCAGAACCTAAGCACAGTGCAGCTTTGACACACCTGCAGCGTTCAGTGCATGCTTTCTTACAGCCACAGTGGATCAATTCATGGCACAAATCCGATGCTTCAGGGAAAGTGGTCCAAAGAGGCTGCCACCCAGTTGTATCCTTGTCCAGCCCCAGTCAAAGGGCTCTGGCAGATCTGGATTCATGACCAACGCATAGTTCCAACAGTTATCTTGGTAGCAAGCTCACTTGATGTGATGCTTGAGTGTTGCCTGGGATGGAGGAATGTTTTCTATCGCTCTAGACTTCTGTGTGAAGAGCTGCTTTCTAGTACCATATTATCTCCATGATCTCATTGGTTTAGTCATACATCCGCACCAACAAATTGCTCCAGCAAAAACATTGACTCCTGATCTCACTTGGATAGTTCAAGGAAAGCATCATTCACCTTTGGGAAAGACTTCCAAGTATTCCAAGCAGTCTTCTTTCCTCTACCAGTGAATGTGGAAACAGTATCACACACGGTGAAAGCATGAAAGACTGGCTGGGTACGACAGAGTCGGGGTCATTGTGGCCACAATTTCGTGAATACCTATATACCGAAAGTTTGAACCGAAACCAAAGGCAATCCACAACTCATCTGGAGCTAATTTGCTGAATGAATACACAGCCAGTACCACCACATCTGTATCAACGATATGTATGGTCACCTTCTTACACAGCATCTGCCAAATACAAGAATATACGAGTATCTGCCTCCTCTTACGAACATGGGGCTAGGCAGGCTACGTGACTCAATAGGAAAGCAAAGGACTCCACTTCCGCTGCATAAAGTTCCTTGTCCTCTGCTAAAACCCATGGGGTCACTTGTCATTAGAACAGGCTATCTTAATTGCTGGTTTAATGAACTTCCTCAAAAGTCAGGAGTGCGTTTCTTCGCTGTATATGTGCCCTCAGATCAGGAATCGCAGAAAGCAATCTGTTCTTTAGTCTGGTTGTGTGAATACGTTTCTCGATAGGATTACTTAACTGCTCCAGTCTCACCTTGTACATATGAGCGATATATACCAGTTTGAAGACAGGAGAAATGTCCTCATCACTATTCATGTCTTAGAAGAATGCCACTAGCTCAGCAAAGGCTATACCATGAAGGCAATAATTATATTCGTCATTGACTTTGGGTGCACCTGGCCTGGTTCTGTTGTAAAGTGAACTTGGAGAGTATAGATGATACTCTGCCTCAATGACCATTATATCTTCTGCTGCAAGTTGACCAACAAAGCAGTGTCCTCCTGTTCAAGGGCACACCTCCACACATATTTGAGTCTAACTAGCTTCATGTAGGTCTGAAGAGTTAGCAGGACCATTATATAAAAAAGCAAATAAGCTTTGTGGACTCTGAATGGCTGTGAGCAGATCACATGTGCACATTAGAGGTTGTTGGTTAACTTGTAGTTAATTCCCCATGACTTTGCTCCTCAAACACCTTTTGGGTAACTTCAGCTGGCATTTCTTGTGCTACTGAAACTTGTGTGCCTTAAGAGTGAATTATGTGCTATCCCTGTCATCTAATCATTCCAAGTTCAGGTCCATTGACTTATGCTGAAGGATCTGGAAATCGGAGGTGATCTTTCGCCAAGGATGCATGGCCACTACCAACGAGCTGTATAGTCGATCTGAGTGGATACACTAGTTATACATCTGTTAATACTTGGCAAAGAACACATATTTTCAAATTAGTTCTTGGGGAAGGTTTGGATCGCTTGAATGTAGAAGGTTGGGTAGGGTCCATCAGGATTTATTACTTCAACTTGTTAGTGAGTAAATCAGAATCTTATCATTAATAAAGAGGAGGGGCTTCTGAATTACAAAAACAACCATAACCACCACATACCATAAGGCATCGTGCATATACAACATACAAAAATATATTTTTTTATTTAATAATTCTGAAATTCACGATAATTCGCTAAAGTCTAGAAATTCATAAGTAAATATTATCTAAAGACCTCTAAAGTGTCACCAAATGAAAGGGGATCCCGAGATTATTTGTAAATAACACCTTAAATGACTTTCTACAATATATGCATCCTAAGATAAGCATATTTAGACATAATGCCAGGTGGACTGGTGGCCATATTGGAACTGACCTCTCACCATCCTCTGAGGTCAAATTGGACTTCCCTCATATAAATACAGCCATCATGGTATATACTAACTATGGTAGAAATTTCATACTTGTATCATAAAATGCAAACTTGATCTGGTCAGCAGCTCTACTAATTACATTTAACTAAGAACTGAGAATAAACTTTTAAGTGAAGAAAGGGCATGACTAAGTGATAAAACTGACCAAAATAGTGTTAGTTTTTTTACACATTTTTCTAATTATTCAGGTTATGAACATTTAATAACAGCATTAATCAGATGGTAATAAAGAAGATAGGAGTTATTTATAGAAAAATCATCCAAGTATGTGTGGAGGGTGAGCAAAAAATCACCATCAGTTCACCTGTTTGGAACTCAAACCTCGATATTTGCAATTCAGTCTGTTTGAAGAATGATGCTTTAGATTATGCCGCAATCAATGGGGGTCAGTTTGTATTCCATTGGAATTACAAGTGTAGCATATGCATGCATTTTATCTGAGGCAAAGGAATGTTTTCATTTCAATTTGTAGGTCAGGGGAAAGGGGGTCATACACCCAAAATGAACTTGTGGCACCCTCAAAAAATACATATGCCCCCATGATCAAACAGAGTATGCCGCCAACAGTTGTGGCCTTAGCATATATGCGAAGCAATTTGATTGTAAATCGCTTTTATCTAAACTAAAGAATCAGTGGGTGTCCCCAACCAGATTTCTTTGACACTCATCAACATTTTCAAGAGGAGCTAACAGATCACAACCCCCTGCTGTCATTCCTAAATCCCTGCATCTCATACAAGTTTATAGTTGAATCTTAATAGTAAATAAAATATATATTTCATTTTTTTTAATGGGGAAAACAAATAAAACCCCACTTTGGTGGTCAAATAGTCTAAGACGTCACCTTTACAAGTGACTGGGCTGCCAATGACTGAGAGATTGGGGTTTGAATCTCAGTTAGGTGTAACGAGGGTGGTTTTTTATAAATGTTTTTCACTTTTCCTTCCAAGAAAATGTGGGCACACATCCTTAATTTGTCACAAAATTGTTATTTTGATTTTTACACAAGTAAATGCTGTCCAGGCGCAAATAGTAGAGGTAGTTTGTTTACTAGTTGGCAGAAGAGAGGAAGTGTTATCTAATTATAAACAAGAGACCTCTTGGGTGGAACTGCAAGTTTTTTTCATCTTTCTTTTGTTTATTGTCTTCTAAGTGTAACAGTAATTACTGATTAGAATGATTGCCTAACACATTAGCATAATCAGTTTATACATCTGTAATAACCAAAACGAGTAGTGAGATGCGGTAACAAACAAGAAATTAACATCCTATTATTATTATTTGGGTTCTGTCTTATGACAGGTCCATTCCTTTTTGTCAGTGAACTCAAGACAGAAAATACGCCCTGTACTTTTTTCTTCTCCTAGCAATATACTAATGTATTAGTTGTATAAAGTTGATATTGTGTTACTTTACCAGGTAAGCACAGTCACAGCAAGTTTCCCAACTCTGATACCTGCGCATATCGGCCTTTGCGACACCGCTGCCGGTCTCCTGCGGTTCATCCGGGTCTGTGTAGAGGACATACGCGGCAACCACCCACCCAAGTTCATTGCTCCGCACTTTCAGACGATGCAGTTTTTCCTAACCACCTTCCCCGCCTTGCCTCTGACTGTCTTCAGACTCATCGAGGGGTCTGAATGGGCCTCTCATCCGGTCATCATGCAATTTATTAACATTTTGTGACATAACTGCCTGGTTAGTTACTTTTTAAGCCTTTTATCCCCTATTTATAGATATAGTTTTATTTATTTTTTGTATATTTTATACATATTATTTAAAAAAATGTGATATAGATGTGTTATACTTTTGAAATTTATTTGTAGTAGTATACATTAGAGAAATATCTGTAAACAATCGATATATTTGAATAAAAATTATAAATATTGTGTTTTAAATCTTTAAGTTTACTAAAATATATTATGTTATTACATACTTTAACCATTATAGTTTATAAGCCGGAAACATATCAAACTAGTTAGACAATTAATATTTACTTTAGTTTACATCCATTACTGTTTCCAGCCTGTGGCCTGAGTCAGGTTTTTTATTCAAGCCATATATTTTCCACTACCAGCTTGCTAGGGCCTGTCTTAGCTTCATATACCCTATAATCCAACTAAAGACTAAGACAGCCACAACATCCAGTCCCTGGCCATGCCAGGAATAGAAGCAGAGACTCTTAGCTCAATAGACAGACATGCTACCGACTGAGCTAAGGAGTCAAATTCAGATGAAAATTAATATACTTTAGTACATTAAAATAAACACTTCCACTGATAAATGCTATAATAGTATTGTGTGTATTTTAACAAATTAACTTTTCATTTAAAGAAAATTCTAATGTTTTTTTAATTAATAAATCAATTCCCTTCTGTTAACAAAATTAAATTTATATAGTTGAGGTTTATTAAAAGCCAAATTAATATGTTTTTGGAAACATTCTGACAGTTACAAAAGTTACCAAACAATTTTCAACCCTTCATTTGTCAAGTCGTGTGATCTGCAGCTGTCACTTTTGATTGATAATATCAATACCGCTAAAATAAAACTAATAATTTAGTAAAATGTTACCCATGTCGACAAAATACAATGTGTACTTTATAGACCTTTCTTACAACCAGTATCCCACTAGATTTCTCTATGGCAGTATACATGTAAGTCTGACTTTTTGTGTGTGTGTTCATTTGCAGCATAAAATAATACATGCTGAAGTATGGTAGGATTTCTGTATGAAGAAACTTTGAGAAAATATAACTGTCCATTCAGGGCCAATATTTATAACATTTTACCATATTATAAGTGCTATTTTATGGTTATTAATAATGTATATCAAAAGTGACTGCTGTGGATAAAGATAGCTTGACATATGAATATGTTAAAGTAGCTTTGGTAGCTTTTTAGCTATCAGATTACTCTCTTCCTGTGAAGATGAGATCAACCCCACTTACATACTTAACACCCCCTCTCCCCTCCAACTATTTAGGTTTTTATACCTTGTTAAACATAATTACAATATCTGGGTTTAAGAAAGAGTACTAAATACACTTTTATAAATAAGTAATTAGATGTCCCCGCATAATGTGTGGACTCTTTTTACTCTTTGTACAAAGATTTGTTTTCCATTGGTTGACAGTCTTGGTGACGCTACAGTGCTCATACCACTTCTTTGGTGTTGACTGACAGCTCACAGCTGACATCTGACAGCTCTGAAAAGTAACCAGAACAAATTATGTATCCCTACGCCTGACCATATGATCTGCAAAACCATGTGTTTAGCAGCTGTCACTTCTGACAGTCGAATTTTAAGTTTATACAAGAACCCTATATGACTGTTTTATTTATTTTCTATATATTGTTGACCTTGATATATTGATGGCCTAGTATTATTAATTTTTTCAAGAATATAATATTTTTTTTAAAAAAATAGCATTTAATCCCATATCAGTTTTTATTGTAATAAATAAAGTTTTAATAAAAAAATTCCAATTTTCTTATAGAAAATTATCAAAAAAATATTTTTTTTTTGTTAATATTAGTATTATTAACAACATTAACAAATGTGAAAAATCTGAATATCAATTACTACAAATAGGAAAAAAAGTCAAACATTTTTAAGAGTATTACAACATGTTGGTGACCTG
>CABFVX010002579.1:69722-98520 GCA_902151425.1 Timema shepardi | reverse complement strand
GGTTTCAGAGACACTATCAAAAAGCTAAGAGCCTGAGGAGTGAAGGATATGTAGTAGCCTAATACTTTAAAGAGTTAAATTTTGTATCACCGTTAACGTACTATATTTAAGGTACACCTAGGTATCTGTTATTCTTATTTGTCAAGTTTAGTTAGTAACTGGATAATAAAAGTGGGGTAAATGATTAACTCTGATTTATGACAAGCTGGTTTACGAAGACTAAATATACCAAGCTGTGGCGACACGATTGGATCAAATTCCATAGTCATAACGTTGCTATTTGCCTCAATGACTTCTCTAAAACAAAAATATTTATAAATAAAATGATTTATATTTAAAACAAGAATGATATTGCTTATCAAATTTAGGATATTTACTAAAAAATAGTTACTTTCCAGTCAGCTTCTTTTTCCATTTTCCATCTAGCGACCCTATTTAGCAAATTTATTCCTCTTGTGAATACGACTTGGTGGAGGGTTTTTAACCATATTAAAAAAAATATATGTAAAAGATTTCCGGTAAGGTCTGAAAGTGTATGACCAACCTACTGCTCTGAAGCTAAAATATGGAATCACTAAATTGTGGAATGAGGTGACCAGACGAGCTTCAGAGCTGCAACACGAGATGGGTTAAACTGATACTCTTGTTTGAGTGGCGATATCCACAGTTGGGAGTGCTGTCATCAGCCGCAAAAAGTTCAAGCTGTGAAAGAAAATAATAAGGGGCAAGAGGGGAGGGGTATTTGTCTACTCTAAATGCTAGAACCGAGTTCTTAAATTCTCTGCTAGTTTCAGGTATTTTGGAGTCACTCAAACATGGAAGCTCCACGCAAAAATGTATTGAGTGAAGTGATGTGTTAAAGCAATTTACATCATGAGATGGATTCATCAGAAATTTTAAAAGCCAACCTCTTAGAGACAATAATAAAACATCTACTAGTTCACAACTAATTCAACAGAAAATAAAAATTAAATAAATATATACAAACTGCTTTCTAAAAATGTTATTTTTAGATGTGGAAGTAATATTTAATTGTTTAAAAAGTACTTAGGTGATTTTATCGAGATATTTAAACTTTAATCTATTATTGTGTTTATTATTATTATTTAGCCCCGCGTCTTTCTACCCATTCGGGTTATACGCTTTAAGTACTAATTACGCTAATGGATTAGGAATTTGGAAGGTTGAATTAGAGGAAGTAAGCCCGCATTTGCGTGGAGGGAGAGTGGAAAACCATTTAGGAAAAACCGTCCTCAGCAGTCGAGCTCAACACGGCTAGTGTGTTAGCTAACTACGCCACCGAAGCGGGTAACTTTAATATAAAGTAAGCTATTAAGTCAAATATAAAAAATCAAATACATAGAGATTATGGTTTTAGAAAAATATATTAATCAAATTTTTTATCAGTTAAAACAGATTTTATAGCAAATTAAAAATCATATATATATTTTTATAAATCAAAACACAATTAGAATTAGTATTGCCGAGGAGAAAAAAAAAAGTTTTCTCAACAAGAATCCGATGCACGATTACCCTTAAATATTTTATTATTAAGAACTTATCCAAATCATTTCTAGCATTTGTAGCCAGTTTTGTAGTCCCTGGTTGTGAGATATTACTCAAAACCAAGAATAGCACACAAGAGACAAAGTGAACAGTAGAATGAGGTTTGCTTCCTCCTACAGTTTTTATTTTTCTTAGATTTGAATTGAGAAGGCTACATAGAGCAATCACAGCATTCATGTATGTAACCTATATTATTACTGTTAAATGAAGTGCCATTCACTCAGTTAAGCTTCTGGTAATGAATCAGATTTTCTTCCTCTTTTAATGGACTCAGATCTATTATAATTTAGCAGACGTCCATCAATTACTTAATGGTGATTATAAGTGCGAGAATGTTTTTTTTACCTGATGTAGGCAACTCACCCATTGAGAAGAGCCCACTCAATTCATAACATACCAGAGAAGTACCCCATTATATTTTTGTAGGCCTGTCTGTAATTTATGGATAACTGATAAATTTGTCAACCCCAATTTATAAATTTACTCTAGTGTGCCACAAGTTTAGGTTTAGAGAAATTTAAGAATCCCATTTAGATGTGATCAGTAGGATCCAGCTGAGCGCAAGTCTAAAATGTTAGGAAAATTGGCTAATATTTTAACAGAATTCTTTCAGCCAGAATCCAATCCAATGGCAAAGAGGGTTAAGTTTCAGAACAGAGGTGAATAACCAGCAGATTTTGCTGTTGAATTAAAAAACTTACATGTTTTTGTAAGTTTCCAAATGATTGATGTGATGACGCCCTTTGAACTCAATTTGTGAATGCTCTTAATTTCCCAAGATTTAAAGTTGTAATTGATGGGATGTCAATAAGTTAATTTTGGAGCTGCTGTTAGTTTGATAGTTCTTACTCCATTTTGTGTCTTTCGGTTCCACAAGTTGTTAATAGTACTGCAAATATCAATGTAATTCAGACGAAGGTTCTAAATCAAAGAAAACTAAAATTGATCAAAGCAAAAATATGGTGTGCACATTGTTATTTTACAAATTACAAATTTTCTAAATGCTGGTACAAAAATGTTTGACACATTTGTTGGATCTAGGACCATGACAGCCCTGCATGTGCGAAAAAGACCAACACAAAAATTTCTAATCCAAATTAAAAATCAAGTTATTAGTGAAAAAGGGCTTTAAACCAGGATGATCAAATATTTGATGGGGAACGTATCATTTTAATCAATATTCAAGTGTGTTCGCCAATATTTTTCATTTTAGAGATCCAAGTAAAGCCTAATAAAATCATAGTACAGTTACCAGTTTATGGGGGTAAAATTTATTTCCAAGTGGATAGAGGGCACATGTAACGCAAATAAATTAAAACATCTTCAAGAGCAAGTTTTCCGGATAAGGAAATTTTACCTACGACATTAAAATTGCATACCCACAGCAGCTCACATATACCATTGTTAAGTAAAGCCAATGTTCTAGTAAATGAGAACAATTTGAATCTATATTTAACAATGGAAATTTTACTAAGATATTGGGCCTTGAGTGGTTATACATCCTCAAGTTGAATCTAATATAACTTTTATGAACTGTCAACGTTATTGATAAAGCAATCACAGCCCCCAATAATGATAAGTTGTAGGGGCTCTTAACATAATTCAGGAGTGATCAAATCAGAAGCCTCTAGAAGTTATTTAGAGCTATTTTTAAATTATAATAAGAATTATATACATCCTTCTCATACTAAGTAATTATTTCTTACATTTGTGTGTGTGTGTGTGTGTGTGTGTGTGTGTGTGTGTGTGTGCCTGCCTCATTGAACACAATATTTGCAGTAACAAAAGGGGGGCCTACTTGAGCCCTTCTGTGGACACGCCTATGGAAAAAAATGGAAGTTTTAAAATGTCTTTGATATTGTAAAAGTCTGACTAAACTAACCAAGAAGTTTGTAGTTGTAAAAGCCACAGTGACTGGAAAAAAAATCATTCTAAAATATAATTGTTTAATTCCTCAACATTGATTGAATTTCTGAATAGTCGTCGAACATTGAAAGAGTAATTGTTTGCCAAGTTTGATGGGACACTTTTTTTGTAGCCAACTCAAGAGAGGGGGGAAAGGAATCCCAATAAATGGCCCTCTGATCAGATTATCTGGAATTTAGGACTACCAGAGTTTTAATCTATTTGGTTGAAGTCATTCAAGGTGTATTTAGGTTTAGCCTATGATGTTTATGTTAGTTAGATTAAGTTTAGATAAGTTCATAACACAAAATAAATGAATTGAAAGAATCTTTTTCTATGAATAAAATATAAATAAATAAAAGCTAAACACCGCATTCCTTTGAAATTATTAAAAACAGATATTTATTTTATTTTAATATCTAGTGAAGAGCCAAGCATTTTGTTTAATTTCTTCTAAAAAAAATCTTATTGATAAAGTATTTTCTTATTATTTTGTTCCTCAAACCCTAGTACAATTTTTATTCATACAGTATTAATATTGGGCACACTCTAGTAAAAGGTACATAATATATTTTAATATATATGGCCAACTTTTTATATTAAAATTCAATATTTTATTATCCCTAAAACAATAAAACACTATACACAGTAGTTATGTTGACAATTTAAACCTAATAACATACAAATGTATATGCTACTGTAAATGTGCTGTATGAACGACACTAAAATTATTTATATTTAAAAAAATATATAGATATTATTTATTATGTAAAACAATTCCAATATACACATGTTGTGTGTTTATTCAATTCCAATATAGCTATTTTGAACTAAATATTTAAGGCCATTTTAGAAAAATGTAAAATTTTCAAAATTTGTCATAAGTAAATGAGCTTTAAATTAATTTATTTTAGAAGAATCAACATACAATATTATCTATAATTTAAAATATACCCATTAAAAAATCAGTAAGATCATTTTGAAAAACAATTATATTTTGAAAATTAATTTCTCAGCAAACTAAGCCCTATCTTTAAATGCTTACTTTTTTAAGAAAATCAATCAAATTGAATTACTTATCACGCAAAAAACTATTCTGATTCTCATTTTAAACCAAATCATGTGTGTCATTTTTCAAAGATTGCAGTGTTATTGGTCGTTTGAAACAATTACAATATCCTTTTTAGACACAATCGTTGGATCCTACTTTTGAAATATTTCAAGTTTTCTTAAATTATTAATCTGTACACCATCCCTAATTTGGGGGCTAAAGACAAAATGAAAAATTGAGTAAAATCCATCAAACCATTTCAGCTCTATCCCTTAGGGTGGACAGACAGACCAAAATGTAGAATAAACTTTTTTGGGTTTGGAATCACATAAAACATAGATTCAGCATAATCTCGAAGCTGAAAATGTTTATAATCATTTGATCACAATACTGTTTTTATTTATAATAAAGTCAAAACCCACTGCATTTTACTACAATTCATGATTAGGGAAGATTAAGTTATAATTCTTCTGAAAATTTTCCCGCATTTGTGTGGAAGAGGAGTGGGAAACCATTAATAAAAAACACCCTCAATCCCCCAACCGATATTCAAACACCAATCTTTGCAGCACCAGAAAACCAGACTAAATGACCTTGACACGTGTCCACAAATGCTTATTTACATGAATGGGGTCACATCTCTCTTTAAAGGAAAATGAAAGCCATTCTAGTGCACCCAAATAGGACTATAGTTTGGATGAATATTGAAGGAAAAAATCGATATCCCTACTAATAAACTAACATGGAAGAAAAAAGAACATCGTCTGAAAACATTGATGTTATAAAACCAAAGACATCGGTAAAAATTTTCAAACTAATTGAAACTGTAATTGAAGTGTATTTGTAATAAACGTATATAAAACTTATGTATCAATTCAAAAAATTGCATTAAAAACTAATAATAAAAAATTACTGTTTATAAAACAAACACCTGAACATATCACTTTCTATGTTCATGGTAGGCCTATATCCCTGCTGGACTGTACTATAAGCATGTCTCGTTTCAGGTTTATCCTACCAGTCGATCTCGTTGTAAATGAGCCAACTCTATAGGTAAAGGCTACACTAGTTAATGTAGTAATAAAACTATTGATCGAATTTACTATTTTTATGGGTAGTTTTTCTTAGCACTGCATCTACTACCCGTACGGGCTATGCACCTTTGTAGATCTACTAAATTACTGTAATGTGTGGGTGAAAGAGTGGAAAATAATTTAGGATAAACCACTCTCAGTACACCTGACCGGAATCTAGGCCAGACCTCAGCGCCTTGGCAGTCTAATATATCGCCTTAAACCATGTTGCCAATAAAGCGGGTATTAATAACTAAAGTATTTTCATATATCATCAATTCTTGTAAAATGTGTTCGATAGTTAAAACCTTAAAGTAAAAAATATATAATTAAAGTAAAATTATGTTAAATGTGTTAGGTACCTACAAAAAATAATAAAATGCAACATTTAAACTATTAGCATCCAGAGTGGTCTGAACATTGAAAGTTGGAACTCAAGAAGCTTATCTGCACTTGAGATCAAGCTATTTATGTCTTTTATTCCTTTACTTGGTGGAGATAATGACTCATAAATACCTAACTGGCTACCTCCAGTTAGTTTAGTTCTAAAGGATGTTAATGTACTATTGAATGCTCTGGTAGTACCGTAAGGGAACATGTCCGGCCATAGTACCTTAATGTCGCCTGGCCCTTAGCTCATCAATCAGCAGGATTCACCAGCCAATTATCCAACAAATTTAGTGGATCTCTGGTAATATTCAACCCTGCCAAGTGAGACTGTATGAATGTTATATTATAAATTTGTTATATTTGTTATATTTTGCTTTAACTAATTCTCAAATTACTCTTCTTTTAGAAATTCTACACCCTCTTGCCTGGCCAATGTGTTGCCCAGGTAGCCACAAGTAATCAAGTAATCCCACAAGTTGTTTTGCCTTGTGAAGAAATTTAATATTCTATAATTTTCTACCTTATTGTAAAACTTGTACATTTTTATGCTTTTATTGTTTACTAAATAAAACTACATTGTCAACTTGATATGTTCAGTTTTCTAATTTAGTATAAATGTACTGTGTGTAAACGCAGTGCAATTCTTCCCTAAGGATTACCATATTATTGTGTTTTTTGTGACTCGTTGAAGGAACAAAAAATATTAATATAACCAATTTGTTTTGCACTTGTGGCTTATTGTGCATAAAATAATAATATAAATAGTATTATATTCACACTTGTATTGTGTTTTAACTGGCCACCAAAATAAATACATTTTTGTATAACTTATAGAAAGACCCATAATAAATCTTAGTTTCAAAATAAAATGTTTTTATTTTATAAACAAATGTGCATGGACACAATAAAAAATTGCTGATATGACATTTCACCTAGTCAGCTTGGTTCGACATCTTAATTTAGAAAGAAAAGGCAGCCTTTAAGAAGCTCAAAAGAAATAATAAAAAACAAATTCTTGTAGTTAAAGTTTTGATTGCTGAACATGATAGTAGCTCAACACATTGCTTTTCATATCATATGGTTTGGCGGATGAATATATGAAAGAAGATTTGGCAACTTTTGCTAGCTGTCACTACCTACACTCCTAAAGTAGATGGGGAATAGTCTGTTTTGTTTTTAACAGGAAAGTCGGCTTTCAAATTCCAGCCAGATGTACTGATAGTGGATATTACAAAATGGTTTCCTGCTTTCCCTCCACACAAATGAAGGTATATTTCTTCCAAGGTCTACCTTCCTCATCCCTACCCCATTGGCATAGTTAAAATGTGTATAGCCCCAACACGAAGTGAAATGTGATGGAATAAAAACAACAAATCAGTGCTGCCAAGAAACTAAATGCTAAACAAGCCTAAATAATGTCAAACTAAGATGAAGCCAATTAACAAAATTGTTCAGATTACCTCTAATTTGTCACTTTCGCTTATAACTCAGTACATCAAGTTCCCGCTTAAGTACAGCCATTTCATACATATTTATGGGCATGAGCCAGCATTTCCAACAGAGACAACATTGAACCAGACAGTGAACGCCAAGGACTCCAACAGGTTTTGTAGCAAATATGAAAAAATCCAAAAGCAAGCTGTCGACAAAAGAAAACAGCGTGGAGATCAAACTCAATATAATCAGAATGGGAGATAGATGGTTATTTAGGTGATGTACTTCACACTTATAATAAAAATCACTTATTAGATAACTTCTATATAGGTGGTTTGGTCTCTGGAAATTAGTCATTATAAATAACAAAAATATACACAGGAAGGTGGTAACTAACTTTTGATAAGGATGTAGCAGCATCTGGGTACACCTTCCCGTTAAATTAAATATTGTTGAAAAATGACCCCTGGACATTGGAGTTGAATCCAAGACCTTTGACTTAGCACTAAAATGCTCTACCCCTTAACTATCCGGGAATAGTCCCAAGCTCAGGGACATTATTCACCCATAGTTTAAAACAGAGTTTGTGATATACATGTGAATTATTTGGTTCCAAGAGCTGCCATTTAACCACAGTCAAAGGTGGCTAAGAGTCAGCTTATTGCTGCTGTTTATACAAAATTAAATTGGGTTGGTTGGTTAATATACATGAAGGCATAATTAATTTTAGCTAAGGATGCAGCCATATCCGAAAACATCTTCCCATTAAATTAACTATATTTAATACAATTTATATTAATTATATTTATTTAAATCAATTAAATTGTATATAATTTGAAAGCTATTTTTAATATGTTTTTAACTACATTTAGTTTAATTATAAGATTATGAAAATTGAAAAATGACACCTAGACACAGGAATCGAACCCAGGACCTTTGGCTTAGTATGCCAATGCTCTAACCACTTAGCTATCCAGGAATCTCTGCCTTAAAATATGAGTGAAGAATGACCCTGTGCACAGGACGATTTCTGGATAGCTCAGTGGTTAGAGCAGTGGAGTACTAAACAAAGGTCCCGGGTTCGATTCCCGTGTCCAGGCATCATTTTTCAATTTTCAGAATATGGTATCTAGACACCACAATATCCCTCTTTATGCCTATTTGCTAGCCTTTTACACTTAGTCTTGTACGAAAGGTATCAACAAGTCGGCCCTTAGTCGCTGGTGGCTGTGATTCATTGATAGCTCTAGAAACCAATGAATAAACTTATCAATCATCAACTCTGCCTTAATCTGTGAGTGAAGAGTGACCATGCACATGGGACTATTCCTGGATAGCTTAGTGTTAGAGAACTTGAGCGCTAAGCCAAAATTTTCCTGGTACACTGTGTCCAGGGGTCATTTTTCAACTATATATATTTTTAGCAGAGCATCTTACTACCTCTCTGGGTTATAAGCATAAGTATTAATTACGCTAATGTCTTAAGGATAAGGGAGATTTAATTTAGGGTTAGTTTATCCACATTTGCATGGAGGTAGTGGAAAACCATTTAGGAAAATCACCTTCAGTTCACCCGACCGGGATTCAAACCCCAATCTATCCATAATCAGTCCAGGCTATTGTGAGAGTGACGCCTAAGAAAATATGACCACCTAAGCAGGTGGTAGGCTTATTTAAATACCAATACAGGGTAGTGTTTAGTTTTCACAAAGCGAATACAAAAAGAAGCATAAAATAATTAATCAAAATTGCTATTAGTCAAAATTATGTTAAGATATAACCATGGCACAGAGATGATCCTGAGCTGCTGAGTTATAAGAACATTAGTGCGCTATACCTCAATTATTTTAAACTTCCTGTCTTGGTGTAGTTTTCTAGACTATGTTTGAATGATATGTGTATAATTATAGACTAAATTAAAGACAAACTTGAATATAATGTAAAAGAATATTATTTTCGGTTCAAGAAAAATGTTTCAACATTAGAGAAAATATTTTTTGCAACATTAAAGCTAAGATAAAAATAAGTTCAATTAAGTGAAAAATTACAACCTGCACACAAGAATCAAGCATTGGACCTTTGGCTTTGTGCAAAAATACTCTACCACTAAGCCATCCCAGTTGATCTCTTATCCCAGGTCATCTTTCGCTAATTGTTAAATCAAGATGCATTGGTGTGGAAAGATACCGGTTTTGATTACCATGCCCAAGCTGTCATTTTTCATGGTTGACTCACAAGCAAAATAATCAACTGATAAACCATGCGAGTTCAAAAGAAATACTTGACAAATATACACTTCCCTTAATATTGTGTGATAATAAAAGTTGATGTGATATTTATTTTCACCAACCTAGGTAAATGGAATTGAATAAAATAAAAAGTGTTTCCTTCTGGAAAAATTTAGTGGAAGGACATTATACTGTTAATTATTATGCTTATTAAGTTTAATGAGCTTGGGAGACCTAGAGGAGCACACCAGTCTATCCAAGTAGAAGATGCAAGTGACAGTTTAAAGTGGTTTGCCTGAATTTAATAACAGTGGTAAGAATGTGAATAAATAAACATCAGTTTGAATTAAACCTAAGACTCAATTTTTTAAGTATTGAACATCCACATATTTAAGGGGAAATATCAATAATCAAATGGAAATAAATCCAACCAGTTTCAGGCACTACCTTGTGAAGATTATGATAGAGGAGTAGGCCCTAAATTTATTTTAAAAGCTTTTCTTACCAAGCTTGTGTTTATTATGGTTATTTCTCGAAGCACAGTATGTGTCATATTTTTATTTTATTACCTTTTAGCTCATTATAAAGGATTATTTTTAATTAATTGTATGTAGTCACTGTGGCTATGACTTAAGCACATTATATTAAATTATGGTGTTTTGCTACCTTCAAGCTGTTATGTATGCAATTAGTTAAGGATTAATTAACTCAACAAAACATTAACAAAACATGAGTATCGCCATGAATGATTCACTTTATTCTACTATGACACAATCACAAGATCACTGTACAAGACTAGCCATGCCATTCTTGCCAACTTATTAGTCTTACAATTCTTTCGGCATAGAATGTATTTCAGACAACCCAACATAACATTTCTCCCTTTGTTGAATAGACTGTCCAACATGTTTTAATTAGAACAAATAGTACTAAATAGTAAAAATATAAGAACATTAAACACTACAGCCATTAACAATACAATATCATCCCTTGAAATGAATTCTACTTGATACCTTTCAATATAAATATCTTCTTGGGGGTAAAATAGTTCTGGTTGGTTTTCTTAGTGCAATTGACGAACTGTAATAGACACAAAATGAATCCTTGACAGGTATAGTAGAACCTGGTACTCCGTCCTCAACATCCATCCTAAGTGATTACCCTGCAACCCGGTTATCTTAGGGGGATGTTCTGAGCTTTCTAGTTTACTAGTTTTAATATTGTTTATGCCATCTAACATTTTGACAATGTAAACAGCAGGCCTTACTTTAAAGGTCATTCGAGATGAGACAAATTTAATAATATTATTTCTAAAATTGTAAACTAAGTCTTAATCATTTACTGCAAATGTTTTATTATCCGGCACAAACAATGTTTCCCTACTGATGTTAGTACTGTTAGAGGCTCACCGAAACTTATTGCGTGAGGTTGGTGAGACTGGTTGTTGTGAAGGAAAGACAGGACAGTGAGTGCGTGGAATGGCGACATGTGGATGTGGATGAGAGGTGTGCAAGCGAGGGTCGTGTAAAGGGGTTGTGTTTGTACTAATGTGCATGGCAAATATTATGTTGGATCAACAAGTGTGCAATTATTAGACCATGTGAGGTACAATAAATCAAAAGTAGGATGAACACAAAATATATCCATTTCTTCGTTTAAATGTGTAATCGGTTTCCCTTGTGTTTAATTGCATAAAACACCTGACGTATTCTCTAAGTTTGTGATACACAATCGTAAATTTCCTTAAAGTTACATGTCTTGAATTTAAATAGTAGTATTAACGGGTTGCAATTGCTAATAAAAACAAATTTTTAAAAATTGTCAGAGATGATGAGCGATAAAATCAGACTTGAAAACGTGAATACGCCGTGGTCGCCATCTTGCTAGCTTGGAAAATATTTACACACACACACATATATATATCTTGAGTTATGAGTGTTTGATTTAACTTCCAATAGCCCTTCAAAAATTAAATAAATCCTAAATGCAACAGCAAGACCAAAATGATTTGGAGGAAGGAGCTATAAGCCATGAGGAGGTAGTGGCAGAACATCAGACGAACTTGATTATGTCCATGCAGGATGTTCTGAACCTAATTTTGAAAAGTAACCGCAAGCTTGATCAAGCTCTTTTTGAAATGATGAGATCACAGCAAAAGCAAATAACAGAACCAACTTATAATATAATGCCTGACTTTGCAAAAACCATCCCCCATTTTGATGGTGAGTCATCAGTAATGAACATGTCTGAGTGGCTAGAGATAATCAATACCATGGCGGAACTCCATAAATGGCAGAATCCGTTCAAGTTAGAGTCTGCTAGGACTCACCTCACAGGTGCTGCTCAACATTGGTATTGATCCCGCCTATCAGAAATAGTCAGTTGGGACGAATTCGAACGTCAATTTCGACGGTCCTTTGTGGGTACTTTAAGCCTCCCAGAAAAATTTGATCAAATGAAGAACTGTGTGCAAGATAAAAGATAAATGATAAAAGTGTGGCTATGTAAGACCCTGGGATTAGAGTTTACAGACACTACGAAACAACTTGCAATTGGCCTGTGGTCACTCTCATCATGAGCAAACACCATGATGACCTGGATGATCTCCTTCATGACATAAGGGATTTCAAAGAAGTGAATGTACAACGATCATAACGTGCTGCAGATCGTCCTGGAAAACAGGTACTGTGGCAATCAAATGAGCAACCTTGGCTAGGCCTACAAACCGTAAGTGACATGAGCAGCTCACAAGAAATTAGTCAAGCAAAAGGCCGACCATCTCGAAATGAAATAAAGCATGAGCAGCCAAATTTAGTGTATTATCAAAATGAAAAACGGGAACCACGTTGTTATAATTTTCAAAAATATGAACAAATTTCTCAAGACATCTCAGAGACAAGAGGACCTATAAAATGTTTAGCTTGTGGCCGATAGGGCCATTCCAGGCGTTTCTGTACTAACTGAAACAGGCAAGCGGAATAACATATTCAAATCACTAGCACCGAGAGGAACATAGCTGTAGATTTAGAGAAATACCTAAAGGAAGTTAAGATAGGACCTGTATCATTTATGTTGTTAATAAACACAGACAGTTCATGTTGCACAATACAAGCCACAGCAGCCATCAAGTCTGGGTTGCCAATTCAACCTTGTAAATAGAGTTTACATGGGTTTAGGAAGACAAAAAATGTGATCACTTCATTGGGAAGAATAGTTTCGAATATATCTATGGATAGTGCAGTAGGAGGTGATGTGGAGATACTGGTTGTCCCAGGCAATGCACAAAGTAGTGAGATCATCATTGGAAGGACTGGGACAGAACTGCCAAGTGTGGCATAGAAATTAAATCTACCAACAGTGACAAAGGATGAACCAACTAAACTGCGTACACTATCAGCCAACAAATTGAAAGGTAATAGCATTAATTTTGTTAAAGTTGTGTCAAATGTACCTCAAGACGGCCAGATAATGTTTGGTGGCGCTATTTATAAGCCAGATGAGAACGGGGAGTTCTCCATACAAATTATAAATACAAGTACTGAAGAGATGTACATGAAGAAAAATGTAAGTGTGGGTCTTGGTGAATTAATGAACATAGTGGATATTGATCTATATAGGCCTACATAACACTTTAGTGACAATGGCTCAAAGTGTAAGATTATTGGGATAGAAGACCTCATTAATAATTGTGCTAATTAACAAGACATAATTTCATTAGTGAATTTAATGAATGAGTTTAGTGATTGTTTTGCTTCCAACCTGTCAGAGTTAGGATGCACTGACTTGATCAAAATGAACATAGTTGAGGTTCCTGGTAGCAAACCGGTTAATGCAAACCGTATCGAACGAACATACAAGAAAAGTAAGCTATTAGAGAAATAGTCAAGGAATGGAAGGATCACGGCAGTGTGAGTGAGAATAAGTTGCCATATGAAAGTCCAGTGTTATTGGTAAGAAAGAAAACTGGAGACAAGAGAATGGTCGTTGATTATCAATGGCTAAGCCAACAAACCATAAGAGATAGATATTCATTACCCCACATTGATGACCAATTTAAACAACGTTCTGGTAGCAAGGTGTGCACGGTACTTAATTTAGCCCACAGATATTTACAAATTCCTTTGACTGAGAAGGAGAAGGAGAAGACTGCATTTGTTACATCAGAGAAAACAAGCCAATTTTAAAGAATGGTATTTGGTTAGACTAACGGACCAGCTGAGTTCCAGCATGTGATGAAGCATGAATTAGGTGGATTACAAAATACAATAGCGATGTGCTACTTGGATGACATCCAAATCCCCGCCAAACATTGGCTAGAAATGCTAAATATATTAAGACTGGTCTTAGAAGACTTTAGACAGGCTCACCTTACATGCAAGCCACGTAAATGCGAATTTGGGAAAAAACCCATTGAATACTTGGGGTTTGTGATTAGAGAAGGCACCATACAACCTGAGGCACGTAAATTATTAGCAATCAGCGAGTTTCCTAAGCCCAATTCCGTCCATGAAGTAAGAAGGTTTCTAGGGCTCAATGGATTCTTCAGGCGGTTCATTCCTTGCTATGCTGAAAGAGCTGAACCACTCAGTCGCTTATTAAGGAAAGACTCTCAGTATATGTGGGACGAAGAGCAGAATAAGGCATTTGAAGACCTCAGGACTACCCTCATCCAGAATCCTGTGCTTAAGCTTTATGATCCTAGTGAAGTCACTGAACTACACACAGATGCAAGTGCTCAGGGGTTGGCTGGAATGCTCCAACAATAAGGTGTAGATGCTCGTATGCACTTAACATACAGTGTGAGCAAGAAAACTACAGATGTGGAAGCTAATTACCACTCAAGCAAGCTCGAATTAATGGCTATAGTGTGTTCCATGAACCGCTTGAGAAAATTATTGCTAGGCATTAAATTTAGAGTGGTGACTGATTGTCAAGCATTAGTTTACATGAATGGGAATCAAATGACCAACCCACAGATTGCTAGGTGGTACAATTTTATATAGGAATGTGACTGAGGTAAAACAGACCCAGCTGAGAAGATGGCCCATGTGGATGCCATGAGTCATGCACCAGTGAACTGTGAACAAGATACCATGGCAGAAGTAATTAGTCATAGATGTGAAGTGTTTTTAACCCTATCTGTTGAGGATCAAGTACTAGTAATGCAATATGGTGATTCAGAATTAAGGGATATTATGTGCATACTAAACTTACACCAACAACACAGAAATAAAGCTGAGCGTAACATGGTAGTTGATTTGGAAACTTGTAAATGAGAAAGTGTGTAAGATTGAGAAACATAATCAGCAGACATCCAAACTTTTTGCTATCCCTAAAGTGATGAGAAAAAGTCTTAGTGTTAAATTTCATGACTTGTCTGAACACTTTGCAGTCGACCGTAATGTTGCTAAGATGAAAGAAAACTATTGGTTTCCTGGCATGAAACGATATGTTAAGCATCATATAGCTCACTGCTTTGAGTGCCTCTTGAGTAAGGTATCAGGGGGACAAAAAGCTAGTCTGCTCAACCAAATAACTCCAGGCACTTGACCTTTTCAAATTGTGCACATCGATCATTTAGGACCTTTTCCTTAAAGCTCAAAGGGTAATTGTGAACTTCTTGTAATCATGGCTAACCTTACAAAATCTGTGCATCTCTATGCAGTGTGTGATACATCCACCAAAAAGTATTGAAATGCCCTTATCTTTTTTTTATGAGCGTGGTATACTGGAAAAAATAATCAGTGACCAAGGAACGTGTTTCATTTCACATGTATTTGAAGAATTTTGGGTTTCACATGGAATATATCATGTACAAAACTCTGTCATGCACCCCCAAGCCAATGGGCAGGTAGAACGAGTGAACCGAACCTTGACACCGATGATATCTGTTTCATCCCAGCGGGCAGACTTAAAGGACTGGGATAAGAATTTGAAGAAGATTCAATGTGACATCAACACTGCTATCAACAACACGACTGGGATATTGAGGCACTTCACGGGTATCAACCTCGACACCACGATGGGGCACTTAGGTGTCTCACCGACGTACCTGGGAACAGCACATACCAACTACCTGCAGAAATACAGGGAACAGTTCGCAACAAAATCATAGCAGAACAGCTCCACCTGAAGGCATATTTTGATAAGAGAAGGTATACTCATCCAAGATTGGACATTGGAGAAGTGGTGATGATGCAACGCGCACCAGTGCATACTGGCAAACCAACAAAGGGGCAGACGTAATACAGAAGTCCTCTTGTGGTGTTAAAAGTGTTCCCAGATGGCAGCACTTCTCGAGTTAGTCAATTAACGGGAGATGTTAAACAGAAACACTATGCCACCAATGCACACGTTTCTCAACCCAAGTCATGGGGTAACAAAGACAAGATTGATGATGGTGAACCTGTGAGTGATGAGTTAGTAGGTGACAGGTCAAATGGATCGGAGCTGATGACAACCAAACCTGATAGGAGTCCTGTGACATTTCCAGAGAGTTCTGATGTTGGTGAAAGAAGAGAGCAAGACAACCCAAGGACTCGGCCTATTCGAAAGCGGCGTCGACCCAAGTACCTAAAAGATTTTGTCACTGGAGTGATGTGATTGGTATGGTATTGTTTGCCAGTGTCTGTATACTGTGTATATCATCATCTAGTAATAAGATAGTTTAAGGATTATTTGCGAGTGCATTTGTATATGACATGTGTGAACAAACTTCAATGAGGATGATGAGTACTACAGGATGGCCGAGTGTTAAAAACTCACCGAAACTTATTGCGTGAGGTTGGCGCAACTGGTTGTTGCGAAGGAAAGGCAGGACAGTGAGTGTGTGGAATGGTGACGTGTGGAGGTGGATGAGAGGTGTGCGAGTAAAGGGGTTGTGTTTGTGCAAATGTGCATAGCACATATTATTTTGGATCAGTGTGGGATTATTAGACCATGTGAGGTTCAATAGTACTTAAGTTAGGATTGAGGAGAGATTATTTGATCTTCACTGTATATTTAAACATAACCTCCACAGGGGACAATTTAGTAACGGTGTTTGTTAGAGAACGAATTGAGAAAAGTGCCTTATTCAACTTGCTGCTTATAGGTAGTAATTTGTAAGCAGAAAGTAACGCCCTTACTAAACACTTTTTAGTTTGTTGGACCGAACGCTCTGCCAGCCCGTTGGAATATGGAGTGTAGAGTGGAGAATAGATTGGTTTAATATTATTACTGTTGCAAACATTTTGTATCTCAGTGAACTGGAAAGGAGGACCATTGTCCATTACTAGGATTTCTGGTGGGCCAAAACAGCTAGCAGATTCCACCAACTTTTCAATCATATCTGGGGCCCTAGTGGAACAGATTACCCATGCCTCCACCCATTTACTATGTTCATCCCCTAACAGGAATATTTTTGTCCTTTGAAACTCTAGAAAATCAACATGGAGATGGTGTTGTGGTGAAGATGACTTAGGCCATTCTAAATATATTATCTTTTCATTATTTCTAGCGGATTGACAAATTAGACACGAAGCTATTTTCTTCTCTAGACTATTGTCCATCTCTAGCCAATAAACGTAGGAACAGGCTAAGAGTTTGCTTCTTACAATCCCTGGATCCTGATGAAGCAAATTTAGTACCTCATTCTGTAAACTTGCAGGAATAACAACCCTACGTCCATACAATATGCAATCATTAAAGTACTAAGTCTATCCCATAAGTGATAAAATTTGATTACTGCCAGATTAGTGATCTTATTTGGCCACTTCCTTCTCAAGTACTGCATGACCAATGGTAAAACGAGGTCCTCTGTTGTACGCAATCCTACTTATTTGTAATTTAACGGTACTGCATCATCAACAACATTAACAAAATTATTATCCTCTATAAAATCCAGAAGGGGAAATCGTGACATTCTATCGGTGTTACTGACCATTGAACCCTTCTTATATTCAATATCATATTGGTATGATGTAAGGGTAATCGCCCATCGTTGTAATCTTACAGTAGAATGAACACTGACATTCTTGGTCAAACTAAAGATATACTTGAGAAGTTGGTGGTTTGTTATCAACAAAAACTTGTTCCTCCCCCATAGCATTTTGTGAAATTTATTTAACCCAAATACTTTAGCCATACCCTACCGTTCTAGCTGGCTATAGTTTTTGGCTACAGGAGAAAGAGTTGATGATACGAAGGCTATAGGCCGCTCTACCCCATTCACTTTGTGACTAATTATGGTACCAACACTATATGCACTTGAATCACAAGTTAATACTATTGGTAATTTAGGGTTAAACAATGTCAGCTGAACTCCTTTAGAAAATAGCTGTTTACTGTTTGCAAAGGCTTCCCTAAAAATATCAGTCCATTCCCATGGAACATCCAACTTTGTGTAAGTTCATACAAGGATTGTAATAAGTCTGCTGAAATCCTTATAAACATACGGTAAAAATTAATTAACCCCAAATACGCCTTTAATTGAGTTACATCGGCTGGGACTGGGGCCGATAATATTGCCTCCACTTTAATGTCTGCAGGAGATAGCCCTGTACCATCTAACTTATATCCTAGATGTTCTACACATGAACTAGAAAATACACTTTTATGAAAATTAATTTTAATATTATGTTTGTATAAACATCCTAGAACTTCCATAAGAACCTCCCTACATTATAATTCATTCCTACCTCCCAATATTATGCTGTCACGATAATCTGCAATTTCATTGATTTCCTTAAGCACTGTCAATTACAAACTGAAAATTGCTAGGTACAGAATTTAAGCCAAAACACAGCCTTTGGAACTGATATAGGCCCATATGTGTATTAACTGTAAGTAATGGTTTAGTGGCTTCATTTACAAAAGTTGCAAATATGCATTACTTTAATCAATTATACAAAAAAAACTGTGTAATTTGTAAAGGAGTTGAACACATCTTGAATTAAGGGTAAGGGGTAGAGTGGTCCACCTTAACAGATGGGTTTACAGTAGTTTTTAAGTCCACATATAAACGCAAGGATTCATTTTTTTGTGGAACTATTAATATGGGCCTAGCCCTATCAGAGGAATGAGCCTGTTTTATACTACACTGATTCTCCAAACTCCATAATTCCACTTCTACAGGCTTACACAACGAATAGGGCACAGTGTAGACTATGAAAAACAGGACTAATGTTATCCTTTAGGGGAATATCTACAAAAAAGTTTTTTAGAGGCAACCCATTATTATCAGGAAACACACCGGGAAAAATCTGCTTAATTTCCTGCACTACAGACTTATTATTTTCAGTGTCCCACTTAAGATTCTTAACACATTCTACTTTAGGTAAGATCTCATCTCTCCAATTTGGGTTAAATTGACACAACCAATCTCACCCTAAAGGCTGCTACACACGTAACGATAAAACTGTGCGATTTAACTGTACTGATGTATCGTGCAGTTAAAACTGAAATCCCTATAGCGCCCACACGGCAGTTATTTAGTGCAGACTGTTCAGTTATGTGTGTGCCTTTGTGTTTACAAAATCAAAGAAAATCTAAAAAACGAGGTGTGTGGTGTAAACAGTGGCTTCAAATCGGGGGACTTTATTCACATATAAATATTCTAAATGAGTTAAGATTCGCACCAAAAGATTGGAATAATTATTTAAGAATGAATGAAGAAACGTATCTGAATCTTTTATCGCTCGTCACTCCACTTATTCAGAAATAGGACACCGTTATGAGGAAGTCCATTAGTCAGCATGAGATATTGACTGCAACCTTGAGATTTCTTGCTACAGGACGAAATTACAAAGACCTTAAGTGCTCTACCCTAATATCACCTAAGGCACTCAGTTATATTATTCCTGAAACATGCGATGCCATATACAGAGTTCTACGACATGATCATTTAAAAGTGAATACATACAATAAAAACACTATTGATTAGGTTTATTGAGCTTTATTTATTATAAATAGTAACATATTTTTTATACATCCGAGTAATTACTAATGAATGACCCAGCCGATTCATCAGTGGTATAAGGCTGAGACTGTATCTGTGGCTGCCATGGATGTGAGGAAAAAGTAGTATTGATGAAGTTATTATTTTGTACTGAGTGTGACATAGTCAAATGGCCCATTTTAGCTAGGAATAATGTTTCATTTATTATTCTTTCGGCCAGGATTCTTTGGTCTTTCGTCAATTCTCGTAACTTCATCCCTACATTTTTGCCATACACTTCGAAACGGTCTTCATTCCTGTTTTTTTTTAAAGATTGTTTACAGCATTGAGTACATCCTCGGTTATATTTGATGCTGATGATTTCTTTGGAGGCCTGGAGCATGAAGGTCGTGCCAGCGTGTGTTCAATTGAAGTTTCAGAATCTTGTGGTGAGGATGGGTTTAGTGGTGCCGAGTGGGGTTGATTACAAGTTTCTGCATGTTGTGGTGATTTTGGATCAGGCAACTCTTCCTGTAAAAAATTAATAAAAATCAACTATTAATTTACTCTATAACATTAAGTGATTGTTAATTATTGTTTCAGTTTCCAAAAACATCAGATGACTGGAAGACAATAGCAAGAGATTTTGAAGACAGATGGAACTTCCCGCATTGTCTTGGTTCATTAGACGGCAAGCATATAGAAATTGTGCCCCCCAGAAACAGTGGTTCATTTTTTTACAATTACAAGCAAAGGTTTAATATGGTACTACTCGCAATCGTGGATGCAAAATATAGATTCATTTTATGTGATTTTGGAACCAATGGTAGAGTTTCTGATGGAGCTGTTTTACAAAATACACTATTCTACGAAAAACTAGAACATAATTTACTTAATATTCCAGTTGAAGAAAAAAATCAATAATAGTTAACGAGTACTGCCTTATGTATTTGTCACAGATGATGCATTTCCTTTAAGAAATGACATGATGAAACCTTTCAAGCAGAGGGACTTGGCAAGTTTGGAGAGAAAAATCTTTAATTACCGGACATCAAGAGCTCGCCGTATAGTGGAAAATGCTTTCGGCATAATCGCAGCACGCTTCAGAGTTTTAAAACACAAATAAACTTAGAACTAAAACATTTTGAATCAGTTGTAATGGCTAGCTGCGTATTGAATTACTTTTTGATATCGTCTCTGCCCCATTATTATGTGCCATCGGAATGTTTTGATTGCGAAAACTTAGAAGAAGGTTCATTGCATTTGGGTCTTACAAGAAAGGATACAAAAATTGAGCCGATTCAACGGAGAAACCTTGGTTTTGTACCAAGGACGTCGAAGAAAATTAGAGGGGAATTTTCAAATTATTTTGTTAATGAAGGAAAAATTCCATGGCAAAACAATTTCGTGCATTAACATTTTTTTGAGTAAAATATTTAAAAAAGAAAATATTATAATCCTTAAATTGAATCACAAAATTGTTTTTTAATATATTCTCATAGCTATATTTCTTAATATATTTTCTGAGAATGAAAGTTAAGTTTTTGTTTTTAAGAAAATTTAGATTAACACTAAATATATAATTCAATTAATATTTTTTACAAGGAAATTGATAGTGAAAGGTATATAAATTTAGTGCCAAAATTGCGTTTAGTGTGAAACATGGCTAAATTTCATATTCTGAAAATTGAAAAATGACACCTGGACACGGGAATCGAACCCGGGACCTTCGGCTTAGTACGCCACTGCTCTTACCACTGAGCTATCCAGGATTCGTCCCGTGCCCATGGTCATTCTTCACTCATAGTTTAAGGCAGAGTCTAAGATGGAAGTGCGGAAGTCGTCAGCTTATAAACATGTGATTATCAAGGATCACAGCCATCAGACAATGCAGCCATTAGCGACTCGGTAGTTGTCCAGGTGTCATTTTTCAATTTTCAGAATATGATATCTATGGTGGACTATCCACACTAAAATGCATTAACAATAGTTTCGGCTATTTGTTTCATTAATGGCTAAATTTGCTTAAACCTATTTATAAAATGTTCTAACTTATCTAGTGAGTGAATGATTCCCTTTCTCATTCAAATTCATGGAATTATAATTGCATTGTCTTTAGAACGACTAGTTTCTGTGTATTACACTATCTTCAGGTCTTGAGATAAATAATGTTTAGGTCAACACATGATTGTTGTCAATTAAAAAGTAATAATAATTAATTTGTGTATATTATAAATGAGATTTAATTATAAAATTTCATTTATAGTATCCACAAATTGAACCACATTAGTTTAGATAGAAAATTGTATTAATAGGACGCGAATTTAAGCATACCTTTCATGAACAATTTACTTTTCAAAAATAGTCATTGAATTATATCTTTAATAACATTTTAAAAAACACTCTAGAAGAACAAGTTGTAAGTAAGTAGTTGTTAATAATGAAAGCTAATACTTAAATAGTTGATCTAAAAAAAATACAAAATGAAATATTTTAATTTATAAATTAAGCTGTTGTTACAAAGTTAAATGTTTCATGTGAAATTGGCAAGCACAAAAAAAAACACATTTTAGATCAAACGTTTTTAGCAACAGTTACATTTATAGACTAAAATTTTTTATTTTGTGATTCTCTAGATCAACTTTCTAAGTTTTAGTTTTTATTATATCTTTAGCGTTAATTTTAATTTTCCTACAACTTAACTTTCATTCTCAGGATTTATTAATCAATTATTGTAATCCTACATATTTTAAACGCTTTTAGTTCAATTTTAAAATTATTGTAATATATATTTAATATGTATTCTTTGTTATCTTAGCTAGTTTAGAAACTTTCTTGCTCTTTGTGACTTGTTTTAAATGTATCATTTTTATAGTTCATTAACTAACAATTTTGGGATTCAATTTAAGTATTAAAATATTTTCTTTACTCTCCATAAAATAACATTATTTTTAAATGTATAAATAAAGTAATAAAATATACAAACGTCTTACCTCAATTTCATTCCCGCTCAAATTTGATACAGATGTCCTGGGAGTTTCCTGGTCACGTAAAAAATCCAAGAGATGAAAATACCATAATTTTGGGATGTAGACTTCGTCTTCTCCTATTCCTGATTTTTTAGAATCGTTCACCTTTTTTAATTTCTTTCTACAGGCACTTCTCGAATTATTAATTTTTTTTTTTCACGACCACATCGCGATTGGCGTCGGGGTCAATTTTCTTATATTTTTCTATTAATTTCTCATATGCTGCGTTTTTCATGTTTCGATTGTGATAACATTGTGATTTTACACCCACAAACAAGGTTCCATTCGGTAAATGTCAATAAAATCTTCCAAACACTCACGATGTCCACCTCTGTTTTCATTTTCGCTTGCCATTTTGCACATTGTCGCACTATTAACATCAATGTACACGTATCAAAGCTATGCCAGGACTGAACGAATTGCAGTCCATTGGCCCACACGCTCAGTTAAATCGTCACAAACGCGATCTGCGCAGTTAAATCTAGTGGACAAAACCAACTTGCTCAGTTCAACTGTGCAAGCCTAATCAACTGCAGCGATTTTCCATCCACACGTCAGTTTTAACTGCACTGTTATGACAGTACAGTTAAATCACACAGTTTTATTATTATGTGTGTAGCAGCCTTAACAAGGCCTTTGACACTAAATTACCTGTGACAACGGCAGTTATAATCAGAATTATTGAATAATACAGACACATATAGCTGACCTCTAATTCTAATAAACTCCCCAATAGCAGATTTTAACCTAATCATACATTTATCTGTAGGCACATTACGAAAATATATTGTGTATAGTCACCAAAGTAATATAGAAACCAAAGCACCATAGTCTATTTCAAATTTGAACTCCTTAGAATTTACAGGTATACGCATAACAACTGGTTTACTACCCTCAGATGCTTCACATTGTCCATCACTCGCTATACAACTAACTTCTGCCCTGTAACTATCAATATCCACGTGTTAGGATGACACATTTAAGAAATATGGTGTTGACCATTACAGTTGAAACAAATCCAACAATTTACCATATACTCTTTTTAATTATGATTAAAGCGCTCACAATATTTACATTTTTGTCGATAGGATGTACTTGTAGTAATGTTATCACGCAGGTTAGACTGGTTGCTTGAGTGGTTACCAACATTACCTTGATTACTCCTGAATTTCTTTTTGTAAGCACTTGCCTTAATATTTTTAACATCTTCACCTTCCACCTCGATCGCACATGATGTTTGCATCATTACTTCATACTGAGCAGAAACAGTCTCAAAATCTTTGCCAATTCTACAAACATCTTTAAAACAAAATGTAGACAGTTCAGGCAATAACCAGTTAGCTAAGGTTTCCTCAGAAATGCCAGTGATTAACTTATCCCTAAGGGTTAGGTCCAAAAATATTCCAAATTCACAACCTGACGCAATTTGTTTGATTGACATAAATAAATCGGAAACGGACTCACCAACATATTGATGCCTGTGATTTAACTTTAAGCACTCTGCTAAAAAAATTAACTTAGTTAGTGAAAAATGTTCAATCAACACATTAACCAATTCTACCTATGACTTTTGAAGAGGATCAACAGGTAACAAACCCGCCTCGGTGGCGTAGTTGGCTAACGCGCCTGTCGTGTTGAGCTCTACTGCCAAGGACGGGAAGATCGAGGTTCGAATCTCAGTCGGGTGAACTGGGGGGAGTTTTTCCTAAATGGTTTTCCACTCTCCCTCCACACAAATGCGGGTTCACTTCCTCTAATTCAACCTTCCCAATTCCTAATCCATTAGCGTAATTAGTATTTAAAGCATATAACCCGATCAGGTAGTAAGACGCGGTGCTAAATAATAATAATAATAATAGGTAACGAGCTGATTTTTAAATACTGTATAGAGTTCTGCCCCTATTAAAACTATAAACATAGGGGCTTTCTCACTCTCTACAGTTTTATTCATATTGAAAAAGCCGTTTACCATTCCACGTACTTTTGAAAGGGTTCCACTTGTGGTTTGTAACGAGGAACAAGACCGACAGAATGTATTTTTGAAACAAGTGCATAATTTTCCGACATTTTAAATTTCAACGGGCGTGACCAGTGCAAATGTACTTAATACACATACAACTAAATTTAATTTCAAGACCTATTGGTTTCATAACGTAGCTTCATTGTTGCCATTGTTATGTATGTAATTAGTTTGGGATCCATTAACTCAACAAAACATTAACAAAACACAAGTATCTCCATGAATGATTCATTTTATTCTACTACAACACAATCACAAGATCGCTGTACAAGACTAGTCATGCCAGTCTTGCCAACGTGTTAGCTTCAGACTTCTCTCAACATAAAATGTATTTCCGACAACCCAATATAACATAAACCTTATTATAAGTAATTATTTTGAATATTGTGAAAATTTTAGGCCTAATTTTGGAAATCAGCTTCCTGATATAAAACCCATATTTTATATCAAAATTTCCTTAGGGGGTTGTTTCCATTCACTTTGCCTATAGAATAGTAATTTAAGGGGATGGGTTTCAAATACACATTAATATAGTTTAGTTATTTATACTAAAAATAAAAAGGCCAAAAAGTTTTTTTTTTCCTTTATATATGTTATTAATGCAATCTTAAATTACAGTACTTTAAATTTATTATTCTGATTGTTTTACTTTATATTATTTAAAACAAAATACTTTTTATGGTCAAAATTTTCTAAACTTTGTCATAGGTTAACTACAATACCCTTAAAATAATTTAGTAAAAAAAAAAGCATACATTATTATTCATCATGCAAAACAAACCCAGATACCAATTTTGAACAAAATCATTATTAACCATTTTCAAAAAATTACAAATTTTTCAAATATCACCCATTAGTAAACTACCGTTAAACAAATTTTCCAATGAAAAATAAGTATCTTGTTTTATTTGTCAGAACAAACACTCATTAAATATATATTTTAAACAAAATAGTTGGAGCTATTTTCAATTTTTTTTATATTATCCAAAATCTCTTATAAGTAAACTACCCTTAAATTATGGGTTGAGCCAAAATCAATAGAAATGCTTAAGTATATAGCTTACACATAAAAAGAGGACAGACAGATTTGTAAAAATTGACTTTTTTTTTTGTTCAGGGGCACATGAAATTTAAAGTTTCATCAAAATATTGAAGTCAAAAATGTTCAAGACTACAATACTTCCTCTTTATATGTACATCCATTATTGTTTCCAGCCTATAGTCTGGGTTAGTTTTTTTATTCAAGCCATATACTTTCCACTACCAGCTTGCTAAGCCTGTCGTAGCTTTTAATGCCTTATAATCTAACTTAAGAGCTAGGACAGGCACAACATCCAGTCCACAGCCGTTAATTTATCAATGTGAAAGGGTAAACCCACATTTCACCAATTATACATTTTTTAGCCACACCGTGAAACTAACCCGGGACCCTTAGCTCAGTAGGCAGACACGCTACCGACTGAGCTAAGGTGTTTGACACTTTCTCTTTATATGATAAAGCAAAAACTAACCTTGGTAAATTCTGAGATTATAATGCTGATCTTCCTATTAACAACCATAATAAGTGAGTTCAACAATAAGTCCGCCGAGTTAGTTTATCTTATATTAAATCAAGATTAAAATGTCAAAATCACACAAATATTTGTTCCAATGTTTTATGTTAAAATCAAGAATAAAGAAAAATAACTTTTTATTCTTGGTTCCTTAAATGGGACAAAACCAAGTGTTGCTCTGATGTTGTTTTAACTAATATTTATCTATTATTTCGACCCATCGTTACAACTTGCTATTTGCAGAAAGCCACTCCTAACATACATCTAAAGCACCATTGAGACGTATCAATAAAGTGTGACATAATGGATGTGGGATGTGTGTCACATACAATTATGGGTAGAAATAAGTGATATCAGCCCAAAAAATATAGTATGTAAAAAAACAAGGGAAAGAAGATTGGACATCTACTTCCATCATGTAAGGAAAATGTGACCATTCTCAACCCTTTCTTTGTCTTATGAATATGAATTATTGGATTCCAATACTTATAAAGATTGCTTGTCCCATGAAAGTAAATAACTTCACTACCGCATTAACCAACTATTACCAATGAAAATTTCAAACAAATTATTTTTTTCTTTACTGTTGTTTATTATTATTTTACCAAATTTTTTTTTGCCATAATTAGGTGCACTGGAGGTAAAATATAAGTATAAGAACAAAGACTATATATTATTTTATTCAATACACCATAATATTAGATAAATACATTGTTTTATTACCTTAATTAATGGTTAACTTGCTGAGAGCTTGATCAACATTTTTCATGCAAGCTTATCTAAACAGATTAAACTATGGTGCAGCTTATATGATAGGGTCATATTGTAATCATTCGAGGCTACCTTTCATGCTCAGGAGAGTGTATGTTTACTTTCACAAAATTGTCGATGATCCATTAATTTCAGTTTAAAATACCAAAGATTTTTTTTAGCGTGTATTCAGGTTATATGCATATATTCACTATACTAATGGTATTGGGATGAGGAAGGGAGAATTTTGAAGGAAATGTAACCAGTTGTTTGGAGAGTGGGAAACCGTTAAGGAAAAACACCCTCAGTACACCCAACCGGGATTTGAGACATGATCTAGTCACCAGCTATTCAGTTTAACTCAAAAGTGACTAGTGTAGTGTGTTAGACCATGTGACCACTGATGCGGGTCTAAAAAAATGTATCATAAGTAATGTATATTAAACAGTTTTACGGTAAAATTTAATAACACTAAAATCTTAATGTTAGTATTACAAGTTGCTAAAGAGATTAATATAATATTAGCACACTATTACAATGGTAAAGCCTATGCCAGCCAACAATCTTACCGTAACATGAAAACAAGATGTGCGGTTGTGTAGAAGTGCAATATAGTTGCCAAGTGACCAAGGCTGACAGCACTCACCAGGGGAGATGGTCTCACAAATATTGACCACCCCTGGCAATTTCATCATGTTATGCTCTATTTGACACATTTCATGGATTGCATCCAATGAGAATAGATCAGAACCATCTGAGCTGCCAAACACAACTCTTGAATATTGAGGACCTGTAAAATACATAACACCAAGAGTGTGATAACACTTTCTAATGTGTGTTGTGGAAGTAGTGTACAATAACATTTTTGATATATGTGTTAGTGATGAGAATTTTTGTAATTTATTTATTAAAATAGTCAGGGGCCAAATCATAATTGAATAGTAAGAGTGTAAAAATGATCCTTTAGGGATGAAAAGCATAAATTGTTTTGCTTCGTTCGGCATTTATGTAGAGGAAAGCAAATAAAAGTTTAAAAATGGCATTGAAAACAGCCAGATGATAAATGAAACTCAGCTTTTTGGGTCAGAGCAAGACATTATAACAGTATGTTATAGGCATATATACACTAGTAGTATTTATCATCATCTTATTCTAGGTTAAAAAACTTACAACTGTGTGTGCCTGTATGACCCTTATAATTTTTTTAATAATAAGTGCACTTTGATCAAACTTGGCACACACCATAATACCAAGTTCATGTGTTTGATATTTTTTTAACATTCTGGGTTTCGCTATGTACAAAGTTTAAAAGATGAAATAAGTTTGATGCCAAAAATACAACCACAAAAAATTTAACTATGCTTATAAAGTTGCATATAATTTTTGGGAGTGCCCAGAAAAAAAAAACTGTTTTAAGATGGATTAAAGTATTTTTAATCATCCGAAAAAAGGGCTTGAGTTTGTAATAAAAAGAGATTTAAATAAAACTTGATACACACATATTGACCAAATGTCCTTTTGACTTAAGCAAGATATTATCAGTACTAATGGCATTCCATACTGGATATAAGTTGATAGTTGAATTAACCCGCCTCTGTGGCGTAGTTGGCTAACGCGCTAGTCGTGTTGAGCTCAACTGCTGAGGACGGGGAGATCGAGGTTCGAATCTCAGTCGGGTGAACTGGAGTGGTTTTTCCTAAATGGTTTTCCACTCTCTCTCTCCACGCAAATGCGGGTTCACTTCCTCTAATTCAACCGTCCCAATTCCTAATCCATTAGCGTAGTTGGATAACATTATTTTAATTTTAATAATTACGTTTATGGTGTGTACATGCCTGATCTTCTTTTGAAGAAATCTTTTCTCGAATACTAAATTCCCCCCC